>JBCJKH010054223.1:53757-68684 GCA_039877255.1 Loriculus beryllinus
CCACTGAGGTACCCTTTGACAGGGTACCTCAGTGGTTGAAGAAACCCAGGGTTACACGGATTAGGGTGTCCTACAAGAGGTTTCCTCATTCAGATCTGGTCCTGACTGCATGGTTAAATTTGGGTGCAGAAAGAAAGACCTAAAAACTTGTTCAGGAAGCTCAGGCAATGAAAGAAGACTAGGTCTTTGTTGCCCTTGACGCATACAGTTTCTTACTTGATTTGTATTTAAGTCCTGTTTCCCATCCCCGCACAAGACCAACCTCAACCCTGATGTGTGTGGCAATGGTTTCTCATGTGTGTCTCTAGCAGATACCTCCAGGCTCCAGCCCATCACTCTGGCTGATGTAGTGAACATCTTGAATAGTTTCTTGCTTGTGCACAGTTTTTAGTGACTGGACTTTGCAGAATAATGCCCAGTTCACTATGTGCAGGGCTGCTAGGGATCGTTCATGATCTCCTGAATATTTCTTTTCTCACTCACTGCCTTTATTTGTCTGGGAATCCTACCCTGCACTTTCAAAAACATTTGTTTTGACTCTGAATTCATGCTGCAGAGCAGGATTAATGCATTCCAGGGCCCTTGGGGAGTATCTGGGGCCTCCCACCAAGTCATCATCGTATTTTCTTCAAGGATCTGGCACAGCTGCTTCTTCTGACTGGGGCTATGAAGTGGGTGCTATTTACCATTGCCAGGAACACGAGAAATAGTGATGCGCCTATGTGAGTTAGGGCATCCAAAAAGAAAAACACTCTGTGGTGTGCCCCAGTGCTGGAGAAATTGCAGCTATTGCTCAGGTTCTCTGCAAACAACCTATGAACACAGCACATTTGACATGACCACCACATTAGCAAGTATTTGAATAGCAGACAACTGTGGAAACATTTGGCAAGAAAACATGTGGGAGATAACAAAGCAATTGCAAATTTTGGCTGCCACAAAGCAGAGTGTTTGAAAATCATGCACAGAAAGTCCTGAGGTGAAACTGTTCCATGTGGTGCCCCAGATTGTTTGTACGTATGAGACATTGACGTTTTTGATGATAATGACTATTGCTTTTCCCATGCTACTGGCAGTGCCCTAAACTGATACAAGGGCAAAAATACATTGTCTTGGCCAGCTCTTATAACTGGAAAAAGCACGCCCTATTCTGCCAAATGGAAGTGGTTGAAGGATCTACTCCAAGAATCATGACTCCAGCTATTTAGTGGCAGCCATCTCAGGTCATGGCAGTGCAGCCTCAATAAAAAAGATAAATAAATTGAGAGGTGGGCGGAGAGCAGCTAAGAACACCATGAATGAGCATGGGTTAGTCCTAAACCTGGTTAAGGCTCACAGCCAAAGAATAAAGGAGCTGATGAGAGGGGAACATGTTGTTCTTATTATTTGCCAGTGGTTGCACATCTGCACTGGAAGTCAACAGAAGAGCATCTTTTTTTGGTACAATTATACATTGTGTAATAAGATAAGAATAAAACTAATCCACATTTATCTCGAATTTCTCAGAACGGCTGTAGTCCCTGCAGACATAGCTGACTTTATAAAATGTGAAAGTCTGAGTCACACCAGCAGATTGTACAGGGAAACTAATCTGATGTAATAGAAATGTTTACAAGCCCAGTAACCCTTCTCCCTCCACCCTCCTCTGCTTTAAAAAGCCACGTAAGGCCATGGATCAAAGCAACAAAGCGGCAGCATGCTGAACACTGAAACAATAGCAGCCCTGACTTCCTCAGACGTCATTAGTATGAGTTACCAGAGGATTTTTGCATTCACTGAAGAAGGAGGTAGTATAATCATTTGCATCAAAGACTGGAAGTGGAGCTATAATACCACCAACTCTTATCACTAAAATATTGTTAAACACGATTAAACACGGTTCTCTGGAAATATCAGAAGCTGACTACCCAGTGGGATCAAAAAGCAGCAAACAGCTCTGAAATGTGTACTCAGTTAATGTTTACCAGATGCAATCAATTTAGAGTAATAGTCAGTTCCAGTCCTTAATTCGTATCTTTATGAATTGAGTGCAGATACACTCCCGTCTAATAGATTTCCTGCCTCTATTTTATTCTTTCTTTTCCAAGCAACACATCACGTTTGGTTCCTTGAACTCTTCATCACTCCCTAGGAAGGCTGGATGTTCCTTTCACATTTCAAATTTGATATTGGTCTCTGGGCAGATCTCAGGCTTGGTAAGGGTAAATATGATGACAACACATTTAGGAGTTTGTGGGATATGTGACTTCACTGCTCATGGCACTGAAAATAAATAAGAAGTGCAAAGTCAAAAGAGCCCATGCTGAACAGATTAAATGTTGCCTGTAAATGAGAATTTGTCACCCTGGGGATGTAAGTTGCAGGGTCCCATAGGTTTCCTTTCTGGTCCTGGTGGAAGATCAGTAGGTAACAAAAAAACTGGGAAGAAATGTTAGGAATAGGTCAGCCAGAAAAATTGGTCTGGGTTACTTGTTAAGGAAGGTCAGTCAAACAGTATACATTTTGACAGCCAAATGAAAGATCATGAAGCTAGGGATAAGTATAGGCAGCTTACCTACAGGAATGGGGGCTTTATTTTAGAAAGTGGTGGTTTAGCAAAGGATTTAGGTGAAAGGCTGGTAACCAAGACTACATGGGAGCTCTCAGGATAATTCATAGCATAAAGGCCAACTTGAATCTCAAAGAAGAACAGCAATATATTTAGCTGCCCTACTAACCTGCTGGAGAAAGCTCAGACAGAAGTAACAAGAGTGATCAGAGGTCTGGTAAACGTGAACTCAGGGGTAAAAGTGAACGATGAGACTCTGTCTAGTCTGGAAAAGCAAAGACAGGACAGCCTTCAAATACATAAAAGGTAGCTGTGAAGGAAACTAATAAACTGTTGTCCATATCTGCTTGCAATAGCCCAAGTAACAAGCTTAACTTGCAGCAGGAAAGATTTATGTTAACCATCAGAAACGTTTTCTAATAAGGACCACTGAGCACTAGAACATATTGCAGATTACCATAGGATAAGAACTGGTTAGGTTGGTGGTTTCCAAGCTTTATTTTGCACCAAACCTCAACTGAGAAAACTGGCCGGGTTCTACCTCCCATTGTTATATGGCAAAATTGTTTTGTCTTAAAACAAAGAACCTTGAATACTGGAAATAATGGTGGTGATGATGACTATTCACACAAAAGAAACCCTGCAGGGAATGCACCAGTTCTATTAAAAACAAAGGAAAAGTCAGCTTGGGAATTAACCACCTTCTGTAAGGGTATTTAAGAGCAAGAGGGTGCTGGAAAACTGACTGGGATGTGCCTATGGTTGTGCAGGAGCTGATACGGTGGTAGAGATTGGGAGGCTGTGCGAAGAGGAGTCATTGCAGAAAACAATTATGAATCAGTCTTAAAGCAAGCAGGAAATAAGTGGGGTTTGGGGTGAGTTCAGATGAAGGGGAACTAAGGACTTTTGTGGGTGATCATGGGATTACTGGCATGACACAGAGCTGGGAGCAGAGAGGGTTGGTGCAAGGGACATAAGATGGTAGTAAAGAAGAGGACACGGCTGGGGGCATTTGCAGTTGGGTTGCAGCTGCTTTTCCTGCTTCCATTCCTCCTCAGCTGTGGCGACCCCACAGTGTACACCTCACTGGTGGGACTCCCAACAGAAGTGGCTGTGCACCTCTGAGGGAGGCTCAGACCCAGTCTTGGGGTGACTGTACTCAAGCAGACTTTGTTATGATTGTAAATACCTACTGAGCAGCCTTTGTCAGATACATTATTCTTGACAAGCAAAAAATGATGCAGAGCTGCTGACAAAGGAAAGGGGGCCATCTTTCTCTTTTCCATGCTTCTTATCCTGTAAACTGTACCTGTCTGAAGCCGAAGGAAATGTGCACTGATGTAGATGTGTGTGTGAAAATGGGGAGGTCCTGCTCTGCTGGCAGATGGTGCCCTCATTTACCCCTTTCCCGAGAGCTTGAGGGCATGTCCTCATGTTGTGTCACTCCTACCACCATGACCAAAATCCCTTATTGCTCATGTCTGGAAAATAGAGTCACGATCTCAAATGTTGTCACATCAGCTGAGTAGAGAAATGCTAGGCCTCCCACTATGTACGTGTGGGTAGCACCTTTTCTTTTATTAGCTCAGAATACTTTCTAATAGGAGTTAACCTTTGTGACATCCTTGAGGGACTGGCCTGCTATGATTAATTTGTATCTTGCATATAGGAAAATCAGTACCAAAGCAAGAAAAACCTAGCTCAACATCATCCTCTAAATCATTGCTTGAGACTGGAAAAGAATATGTTATTTCTTGTTTTCCCCCACAGTGAGCTGCTCTAGCGATTAAAACACACTGTTTGACATAGAGAAGAAGCCAGTCTGGAACTGCAACTCCTTAACAGTATTAAAGAAGGCTTTACTGCAATTGTAAGCCTTGCCTGGACAGATATCTACATTCTCTCAGTTCCTGGCCAGTGAAGACCTGAAATGTGTGGGGCTGAAGTCACAAGGGTGCAGTGCTGCCCCGGTTGTGTATATACTGCAATTCCTGTTGAAGGGAGTCCCAGCCCATGGTCAGCACCCTGAGATTAAGAAATGTTCAGAAGTGTAAAAATACAAATCACAAAACAAGCTTGGTGAAGTCTGAAGTGCAGTTTTTGAACACCCCAATGTGGACGGTAAACCACAACAACAGTAACAGGAAAAGCAGCACCACAAACGAAAACCCAGTACTCCATTTGAAACTAAATTCATTTAATAAACTAGAAGAAATTGCTCAGCAATGAAAAAGTTCAGCACACCACCCTGACCACATAAGATGCATGAGAACAAACAGACTCGTGGGCACACCTCAAGCAATGCTAAAACAGCAGCTTTCTCCAAAACAGTCTCCACACGAGCAAAGTGATCTCACTGTCTGGTAGAAATAACGCTCATCAGCCAACTGTAATCCATCAATTTCACAGGGGTGCTTGCTATATATAAAAAGTGAGGTTGTTAAAATGTACAGGACGTTTGAGCCAGACCACGACCTTCTGACCTCAATGAACAAACAAACTGAAACTATTTCTCACGGGAACCAGTTTTAGGTTACAGATCAGGTAGTAATTTGGGAACTTCAGCAAAGGATAAATCAAAGCACAGCAAAACCTCCAGAAAGCATTTGCAATGATGCTTTAGATTTGGTGGCAGAACTCCACTTGCGGTCATCTTTTGTAAAAGGGTCCAAGAAAAGAATTTTATTCTCACTGGTGCCCTGGCAAAGCAACTTTGAAAGGTGGGCAATCTGTATTGGAGAGGCAGTTCATGAAGGGGATGAAGGTCTACTTGTTGCAGCTGGTGGCAGGCCACCAAGAGCCCCTTTTTGATGCTTGGGACCCGTTGACTGAACAGAGGAAACATCTAGCTTCTCTGATCATGAACAAGACTGTACATATAAAACATATAGATGCACAAGTGTTGTATCAGCAAATGGTAAATTACAACATTTCTTACTCACCGTGGAAGAACTAATTTTCCATGATTTGTATCAAGCAGTTGATGAGTGGAAGTGAAAAGTCAATTAAAAGTACAGAGATCAGATCTTTTAATATCATTTGCTATTAATAAATAAAGCCCCCAGCTGCTTCAAATATGCTCAGTGATTTGCGGGGAAGGTTGAATAGACGAGGCACCAAAACAAGTTTTGTACTTACATCTAACGGATGTATTAAATAAGGGAAGTAGTAACTGCAGTTAATAATGGACAGGCTGTTTCTGGTTATTGTGAACTAGATACTCAAAGACGTAAGTTCTTAAAGATACAGATGAGCACTTTGTGATGTTTCCCAAAGCGTCGCACTGGAAATCAGTGACAGCTGTGTGAAGTGAGAACGCTACCTGCTTGAGCTGCAGTATGGAAAATCTCACCCACATCCTTCATGTTTCTAAAATGAGTGTGCCTTAACATTGCCCACCTGTTTCTAGTCATAGGCTGGAAGAGGAAATGAGCTTTGCTTCTTCCACTCTCTGCTGATCTCTCAACTGTGAATGAACAAGCCCAAATGAAGAGAGTGCCCTTTTCACACCAATTAGCTAAACTGAAACCAAAAGTCACTACATGAAACACTTTTCTGCATAACAGAAACCAAAAGTCTTTGCAATTAAAAAGGCTAAATACTGAGCAGAAAAAATATTGATAATGTGATACATGATGCTGTAAACCAGTCTTAAATGTTAAGACGGTTTCCTCTTTTTTCCTGTGGTTATGCAGTTTGACTTGAAAGTCACTGTTATCAAACTGGCAAATCAAGGCAGCAATTGCTGGAGCTGAAGAGAAAGGTTTATCTGAAGTCTCCTTCTGCTGGGCAGCATGCACAATCTCCACACAGGAGTGGGGGCTGATGGCCCTAGACTTTCTCCAAGTGTAAAAGATGTAGTGAAGCGTTCAGATGGAAAGGATAAAGAGGACCAGGAATGGTGAAAACTAAGGATCTGTGAGGTGCTGGGAGGCTGGCTGCATTGTCCAAGGCCCCGCAGAAATTGGGGGCAGGCAGATGAACCAGCCACTCCAGCTTGTGGGAGGTGTGTGCTGATTTCAGTGCCTCTACCCTGAGAAGCTGCCAAGGCAATGATATGAGGATCATCAGCAGTCACCAAAGAGTACCTTCAGAGTGACATTATCATTCATCAACTCCTGGGAGAGTGTGTCCATAAGTGACTTAGCAGGGAAAAAATGATCTTTTGTGCTAAATGACATTCTGCAAAATATTTTGCACAAAGCAGGGGGTATCAGAATATCTAGCAAAAAGTGAAGCAACTGGAAGACACCTTGCGATAGACACCATTGGGATACATTTGATACCTTGCCAAAGCAACTCTTCTAAAATTATTGACTAATTCAGCCCAACCCAGGCACGCACAAGCTGCTGGACTGCATTGGCATGTGCAAGATTGGTGCTTAACATGGTAGACAACTTAGTCTTCATGACTGAAGTCACCTGGCAGAAGTGCTGTAAATTACTCTGTCTCATGGTAGCAAGGAGTTTCTATTTTGACAGCATCTGTGCTACCAAGATAGGACACTATGAATCTTGATGTAAGTATGTACTACAGGTAAATAGCCCTAAGAGAGTTTTACCATGTTCATAATGTTTGTTAGCATAACTACTTCTGGGCAGTTATTATCATTGGGTGGGGAAAATGAGGCGGAGAGTTACCTCCCTTTGCTATGGCCACAGAGGTAGGTAGCACTCCAGCCAAATTCCTGCACCTTGTTTGCAAAAGTCCCCTGAGTCTCTTTGTGTCTCCTTCATACATACTCCACAGTGCCAAGGCTGGGGACTGGACAGATCCTGTAGGTGAACTTTGCAGAAGAGGGAGCTTCAGGGGTTATTTATCTCTAGAGGTTTGGGAAGGGGAATCAGAGGACGCAAACCAAACACTATATACTTTCCCTAGAGGGGTAGGGCATGCCTACAAATGGATAATGGTGGGTGCAATAAATCTGTACTCCCTTTCCTATTCTCCACACCCTGCTGGGAGCTTCTGCTGAATTGTAGCTCTCTTGACATGGCCCTCAGAGCAGTGTGTGGCTTTCAGCCACAGTGTTTCTAGCTCTCTTTGGGATACAAACTTTGGGCTTCATTCAAGAAAGCACTTAGGCATGTGTAATTCCTTGAATTTCAATGTGACTATTCATGGGCGTAGAGTTAGCACATATTTAATTGCCTTCCTGAATATGGGCCAAAATAGAGAGTATCCCAGGGGTGCATGGGAAAGAAACTTGGTTTTCATTGCTTCAATAGAGATAGCTACTCCACTTAGAAGCATTTGCAAATGGTTTGAGAAGGTTTGGGACTTCTTGCTAGCACATCTCTGGAGGGCAAAGCAGGCAACCAACCCTACTGCAAATGAGATGAGGATCACCTGTGCCTGCACCACCCAAGAAGAAGAGCTCACACGAGATTTGGTACTTGTTCTCATTTTTTTGTGTCTGCCCAACAAATGCTCTGCCTCAGTGTTTTCCCCATCCACTTGTGAATTTATCAGTTTTTATTAATGTCCTTTGGGAAAGAGCTCTGGATTTAGGCTATTTAATTGTGCAGGTAAAAACAGAAGAGAAAACTTCTTAAGTGTCTCATTTTTAAAGACTCTGGTTTCCATTTTAAAAATAACTGGAAGGTGATGAGGCGAAAATCATCCTTTTTATGTTAACTCTGACGTGGTAGCGAACTGGAGGTACAATACCAGCAAAGCTGGTATATTTTCTTAGAGCTCAATTTGTCACCTAATCCCACAGACCTCCATTGTATTCAACTGAAATTGTTACTGAGTGTGAAAAACCACAAAAATCTTTCGTATTTACCACCAGTGCTTAACCAAATACCCTCTTCACTTTTCAAAAGCAGCTTTAAAACTGGATATGGTGTTGTTAGTGAGTAGCAGTTTCCATTTGATTTTTCAGTTGTAAATAGTGAACATCTGAAACTGTTCTGGAATTTTGCAAATGAAACATTTTGCCCAAGACTTACATTCATTCACATATAGGCAATTGCAGTAGATACCTCCAGATCCCTGATAAGAATCATCTCATCTTAAAATAGATGTCTTTTAGATATTTATTAGACTGCTAATCGAGGCTGAGACCCCAGTTTGCAACAGAAAAGCTAGTTTCCCCACGGTCACTTTTGTTGGTAGCTTGGCCTACAACTGTCATGACCCATATATGAATGCGCCAAGTGAGCTGAGCCGTGCTGAAGATCAGCATGCTGACTGCTGCTGCAGGCTCACAGGGTTTTGGGTTGAGTCATGTGTGGGTGGGGGTAAGGCTTTCTCCTTCACAAGCAGTGTTGTTTTCACTGGCTGCCTGGGCAAGATGGGGGAGGAAGGAGGTTAATCAAACAGGCTGCTTGTGGCAGCATCCAATGCGGCTGCTCAGCATGCCAGGATTGACAGCGGGTGTCTGTCCTCTGCACTGGGCGAGAGGCTGCTGAAGGCTGGAGAGGGCATGTGGATGGTGCCCTGGCAGCATGAGGCCCTGGGGTGCCTGATAGTCCTGTTCTTGTGGAGACAGGCACAAGCTGAGACCTGGGACGGGACTGTTCCTTTCCTACAGCACTGCAGAGTGCTGGGGACACTAGGGACAGCTGGAGGTGATGAGGGCTTGGTGCAATGCCTTCGTGCTGCCCCATCCCACCTCTCTTCCTGCGCTGTCTGCAGCTGAGCTGCTTTTCATGGCATAAAGGCTCTTTCACCTACAGGATCTTGGGCCATTCCAAAGCTTACAATTGGCAGAGCCGCTTTGGGCCATAGAGTGAAAGCAGATTAAGACGTGGTCCTTCCCTGCCATGCAGGAAACAGGGTCAGTGTGCACAGGAGTGCACAGCGTGGCTGATGATGCTATGCGGCAAAGTACATTGCCGATATTGCAATACACTTCTCTGCCTGAGATGACACATGAATACCTCCCTGTCAGAGGTGAGAGAAGTCCTTTTGAAAAACGTAGGAGAGAACTCGAAAGATAATTTCTGCTTTAGCTGTTCCTGAGGAGGATGGCCTAGGAAAGGCAAAACACAAAGGCATACTCGCATTTACACACAAGTATGTATGCTGTCTGTGAGGATGGTGATTACATATAGGGACAGGTAATAGAAAGTTTGCCCAGGAAACATGCATTTCTAAAGCAAGGCTGGCCTGCACAAAGAAGGCACACTCTAATTGAAAGGACTATTTTCAAATTAGCAAACCTGAATGGTTTACTTTGGGATTTAGAAAAAAAAAAAAAAAAAAAAAAAAATCTTATTTCTAAATATAAAGCCATGCTTACAGTGGCATCTAGTGGCTCTTGTGTTTATGGACCTCTCCTCACCAGCACGGCTGTGAGAATAGGACCAGGAGAGATTTACAACAGCATTTGTTCATCTTTTTGTCCAAGATTGAGGTTCCAGTAGCACTTTTCTTGTGCAGACTTCCCACCACCACTTAGAGTATTGCCTAATGGATCAGTGCAAAGATTAACACTGAAGTCAGGGGAGTCCCAGCCTTTAGGGTGAGTGTTGGGTTAGAGCACCTTAAAAAAACAGATGAAGTTCTGGAATCAGATCTTTATTTTTATTTCACAATTATAGAAAATGAATTTGAAATGGCAAAAAATTAGGGTGTTTCAGCTGACAAAAGCTGGCGGCAGCTCAGATCCAAGTTTCCATCTCCATTGAACTGTTAATGTTTCAGCAAATATGAAATGCACACATGCAGGTCTATCAAAGAGGAAGGGAGATGGGTTCTGACTGTGCCTCCCTTCGTGCTGGCTGGTGGCAGAGGCAGGGCCAAGAGGTGGGCCATGCCTTCTTCTGCCAGTGAATACCCTAAGGGAGGACATTGACAGGTTGCTGGTAAAATGACCCAGTAAGCACTTTTCCTCTCAAGAGACTGATCTGGCTGAAGAGCTCTTTCCCACAAGGCAGCAAGAAGAGAGGGAGGACAGTGCTGATGGCACCTGCGAGGATGTGCCAGGGGAAATGTGACCTCCTGCTCGTTTCCTTCACCTGCAGCCGCCTGACATGGAAGGGGAGCATTCCTGTTGCTCCTCTTAGTTGTCTACCAGGCTTTCCTCAGTGCAGGGTTCTCCTTCATCTTCTCAGGGATTCACCAGCAACCCCAGCTTCCCCTGCTCCCACCAGCCCAGCTCTCCTCAGACTTCCAGCCTGTCAAAGCCCACACACTGCTTTCTCCTTTTGATATGCTCAAGCCCAGTTCCTCACAGCTCACAGCTTCCAGCATCAATTTGCTCTCCTCCTGATCTGCTCCCCAGTGGCATCTCTCGCTTTCCCATTCTGTGGACATCACTGATATAAATATTAGTGTCACATTGAGTTTTTCTAATGAAGACTCCTCTGTTTCATCTATCTATTTCCTAGCTGGTCCCTCCACTTTCATTGAGTCCTACACCAGGAATTTCAGCTCCTTTTAGAATCAGAATCATAGAATGGCTTGGGTTGGAAAGGACCTTAAGATCATCAAGATCCAGCCACACTCCCATGGGCATGGGCACCTCACACTAGACTAAGTTGCTCGAGGCCTGGCCTTAAGCAACCTGGTCTAGTGGCCTTTTCACCTGCTTTGGCCCATGCTTATCTCTTCCTCCATCACATTCCCTGCTGCCCCTTTCTGCAGGGCACAGCAGGTTTTGCAAAGTAAAACAGTGAACTCTGCTGTGACCTGTCTTCCGTTTCAATCCACTCTTTCCTTTAGTCACAAGCACGGCTTTGACCATCGTTATTCTGGGGATTATGTCCTCTCCTTCTGTGAAGTTCAGACACAACAGCCATGCTTCTGTTAACAAAACTCAACAGGCCAAGGGAAAGGGACTGAACAGTGGCATACTGTTGTCCATACAGTTAGTTAGCAAGGTCCTGGCACACTAGCGTTCTGTTGACCATGCTTAGGCATAGTCCAGGACCACTCTTAATAGGCTACAGCAGCTGGATGGGGTTACCTGTGTGGTGTGAGTGCGTGTGTGTCAGACCTAAAAAGAAGTCTCAGAACCATTTTATTTACTAAGGTAGCTGCAATCAGCATGATCAAAACTGCTGCAACAAATGACTCATAAGCCAGAAGACGACAGCATCCTCACTGAGTAGCACTCTCATCCTTCCCTCTCAGCAGGCAAGGGCTGTACTCGCATGGTTGTGCACCTCCCATGAGATCTGCCCTTCCTCACCATGCCTATCAGGAAGATGTAACAGATTTGGGGAAGCATTGACATGAACTCATGGCAGAAAAGCACACCAAGGAGCTCCAGACTCTTCAGGCTTTCTTCAGAGATCCCTAAGCCCCAGGTAACTGTGAGGTGAGAGGAGTGATTAGGAGAGGAAGATCACCTCATACCTGCTCTGCATCCGACATTGTTCCCTAAGCGTTCCTCACCAGCTGCTCTCAGGGATGGGCTGGATGTGCCCTTGGCTGCTGTTCCTCTTTGCTTGCCCTGTATGCAAGAAGAAAAGCACTTTCAAGGGCCAGACCTATACCAGTGGTGTTTTCTGCAGTGGGAGGACAGGTAGATTTGCATACTGAATTGCTGCATTAAAACAAGTTAGGTCAGGCAACAACACAGGGGAAGACCTAGAGAACTCATGCACAACAAAAACCCAAGGGAGTTTTTTCTTATGTGCATACCTTATATTGTAATGTATGAAATATTGTAGCTAATGAGTCCTACTTACTTGAGATGTTAATACATCCACATCCTCTACTACTTTATCTTTTGACGTTTTAGAGCCTCTTCTTTTCTTTTTTTTTATGGAAGCTATAATTTTCTTGAGTACACTATCATGAATTCATTTAAAGACCTAAAAGCTCAACTATAGTCTAATTGTGACATAGATATCAGTAATGCGAAATCTGCTTTTGCAATGCAAATGCCTGTCTATTAGCAGAATCTTGTACATTTGATTCTGAGTTTGGAGCAGCAGCTGTTTATTCAGTTCGCAGGTTTCTTGTGGTTTGTGGTTTCTTGTGGTTTAAACATTTGCAGGGTGTAGACACTAACGAGAGCACTGAATTGTTTATGGTGATCTTTGAAGCAGCATTGAAGATTTGTCATGAATTTTTGCCTGGCCAGCAGAAACATATTAGCCTCTCCTTATGCAAAGTCCCATGTGCAGAATAACTTCTCTAATCCAGCACTTTGGGACCATGCCACCGTGCAGGTCAATGAGAATTTATACTGCTGCTTTATGGCAGTTGATCACACCCTTTCTTCAGCTCTTTCATTTGGAGGTTTGTCTTGTCCCCAAAATAGGCCATTCAGGCATAAAGGGGGGAAAAAAAACCCAACCCAAAACCCCAAACCAGCCAAACCAAAACCTAATTTTAAAGTGCTTGCAGCAAAAGCCCATGTAAGTTCATCGGACAAGGAAGCAAATTAGGTCTCATCTTAACAACTCATGAACCAGCACTGTAAAGCCAGCTCTGCCCCAGGAGTGCATGAACAGCCCCTCCTCGTTGGGAACCCATCTCTTACAACAACAATCTCTTACCACAGACTGTGAGGCAGAGCTCCCCTCACTTTTTCTGTGTACTTTTGTTGGTAATTCCAAGCCAGTTCCACCACTGCTTGTTTTCCACTTCAGTAGTCAGCAAAATGACTTTCCAGGAGCCTGGTCAGTTCATGCCAAGCTCCCTTGCACGAGCTATTGGGAGAATGGGCTGTTTGTTCCAGACTCAGAGAGTAAGTCACTAGACTTGTCCTAACAAATCCTAACTTGATAAATATTGATTGCAGAGTGGTCCACTAGATCATTGTCACCTCCATTGTCAAGGAGAGGAAGATTTAGTTGAAATATGTTGGGCAAACCTCTGGAGAGATATAATTGTTGAAACAACATTGTACTGTGGAGGAACAGGAAAATTAATCTTACATTCATTCCGCTTCTACCTAATTCTCCATGACATGCAGTCTTCCTTAGGTACATGGCAAAAGGGAGCCCTCTATAGTAAGAGTTGTATAGGAAGAACTCAGTTTTCAAGATGTTTCACAGCTGGTTTCAGTTTGTACTTCAGCAGCTATGAAGGCTCATGAAATGATTTATGTTGTAACCTCCAGCTTAAGGCCAGGACACTCAAGCCAAGGCTCACCCAAGGCCAGGACAGTGCCAGCAGAAAGATCGTCATGTCTATGCCATGCCTTTCTAAGCATTTGTCAAAAACAGGCTGAAAGGGCTGGGAGTCCTTTGTAATGGCTCAGACTGGGCCTTCTCAGGCTCTCTAAAAGAGAGTGATGGAGGATGAGGACAGCTGGAAGGAGCAGGATGAATGTGATATTTAAAAATACAAGATCTTTGTACTTACAAGTGGCTTATGGCTTATGTAGGGTCTCTTCCTTGCTATTGACTGAATGCAAGACTCAGACCTGATCTGGTCCTGTCACCACAGCCCCAAGGACAGGAGAGTGCAACAAGACCCTCATCACCTGGTGGGATAGATGTCCTTCAAACCTGACACAGCAGCAGCCTTCTTCCCATTGCATCCAACTCAGAGGCACCACAACTGCTGGGCACCATAGCCTCGTGCTGTTTCCTCAGGCAGGATTTACTGTCATTTCTATAGTGTAATGATACTCCCTCCATTATCCCTGCCATTTTACTAAAGCACATGGCCATACCTCAGGTAAATTACAGGCCTTCAACAGAAATTACTGGGTGTAACTCCCTGGCCTGAGTTGAAAGGATGATAGACTAGACCTGGGGATTGCAGAACTTCTTCCTGAGCCTGAGAAACCATGAATCGCCTTGTGAAGCCTGTGGCTTTGCACAATACTGCACGGTCTTACTGTTTTCAGTCCATTTTGTTTACCACCCCAATGGCAGTGATCTTACTGGCTAGGGCAGCTGCATTGCTAAAGGATCATATGACTGTATATTTTCTGCCCTTTCCTTCTAACACAGAAATACCATAGACAGTAGCAAATTCTTACTGAGGGATTGCTGTCAGGGAGGCAGTGTAAAGTACTTTCATTTTAAAAGGATTTCACAATTCTTTTTTTTTTCCAGCCCTCACACTAAAGAAATGAAACAATCAGTTTTTCCTTGGGTGCCAGCCTGTGGTGGTTCCTCTGCCACACGCAGCAGCTCAGCCCAGCTCTTCCACTGGGATTGAGGTTTCTGCACAGCACCTTACTTCAGGCAATGAAATATGAGGTGAGAGAGAGCAGCTGTTTGGGTGAGAAAGGCACCACAACTCGTGTACTACTGTGCTTCTTAATATTGGACTAGAGCAAGGGTAATAATAGCAAAATCCATTTTTGTTTCTTTCCTGATCAGATGCCATGGCAGTGTCAGAGAGAGTTATCTGAAAACTTCCTCTCAGACCTCAGTGCTGACCTGAAATGTGCTTTAGAGTTCAGGTTTTTAATTCCTCTAAAAGTTTCATCCAGTTTTGAACTGGTCTAAATGGGGT
>JBCJKH010054223.1:77734-100430 GCA_039877255.1 Loriculus beryllinus
CAACTACTGGATCATAAAGGTTCAGGAGAGCTCAAAGTGCTTAGTGTTCATCATCTGATTCTTAAGGGATTTGTATTTATGCCACATTAGTAAGTGAGCATCATAACCCGCGATTCATTGCCATATTGTACAGCAGTATTTTATGCATCTGACTGCAATAACACTAATGTTGCATTCAATTTTTAACTGGCTTGGGGAGGCAGCTACTTTTCTACTCTGGATACTCTCAGGCTGGAGCACATGGCAGACAATGGAGCTGTGAGATTTGAGAAATCTCCTGTGATGATCTTGCAATAATCCTCATAACATAAAGTGTTGCTGTGGTGGCTTGAATACAGACGAATAAATGCCTTGCCTGAACACTTCTGTATTTAAGGCATATTTTTAACCCACCGCACGCTTCTCCATTACACAGCAGGAGGGGCACTGAGGCAGAGCATGATCAGTCAGCACTTTCAAACTTCTTTTAAGCACTTTTTAAAACATTCAGCTCATTTGTCGTGCAAGCAAAAAGGGCTCTTGGAGCCTGGCAGCACTACAGATAATTTTATATTGCAGTGGACAGCTCTTCTAAGAACCACTACCACCAAGTTCTTCAATATTAGCTTATAGATCACCTTTTAATTGTTTATGTTTTCTTTGGGGGGGAATAAGTAATTCTGAGAAATGTTGTCTTTTGGTGCAAGAAGAAAATTCAAACAAAGAAACCTTAAAAGCAGCAAGTTGCTTATCACTATAAACCATTCCCAAGAAACTTGGCCATTGCTGCTGCTGTTGTGACATTAGTGAGACTTCCCTGGGAAATGTAGAAGAATGAACCCTCTTCCTGCCTCTGCACATGCCATTACAGATCAAGGGCTACCATCCTGGGAGCTTGACGTTTGTTAAGGAGCAAAGAGCACAACAGTGTCTGTGGTTGTGACAGAGAAAGGGTCTCAGCCAGGCAGGGTTTGCTGGAAGAGTAATAACCTCTCAGGCCGACTGACAACAGCTAGAAAAAGCCAGGTTTTTTTTGCAGCACCATCTCCCTCCTTCAGGTGTGAGGGTAATACACCATTTGCTTCCCTGCCCAGCCAGTTACAGACATCTGGATTAACATGCCAAATAAACAGCAAATTCACTTTCCATGTGACAGTCTCCTTAATTTTTCTTGCATATTTTGGAGATCTCTGCATTCTGTTTGATATCAGAAAGGGACTTTGTAGGTTCATTTTCTGTGAACCCAAAGCTCTGCTTTCTCCCATCCACTTCAATACGCAACTAGAAGTAAGCACTCAAAGACGCAGCACTGCTTAAAAACCTGTAATACCAACACCTGCCATTAGTCTGATGTTTTCTCTACTAAACATGCTCTGAAAATGACCCACTGCTCTGTTACAAACTCTGCTCCCAAATAAATCAAGTAAAGGCTAAACTTCTCTAGAGCCATCTTCTTTGTAATCAGATTTCATGGCTTTCTTCAGCAACTGCCTAATCTCTGTACATGAGCCTCAGTGACAGAGACTAGATTTGTAGAACCTGAATAGAATACAGACAAATGTGTGATGTGTTGCAATAGCTAGCTCCCCTTCCAGCTCTGAGACTGGGCACCAGAGAAGGAAAAGATGTCCCTGGAATCTGAGCTCTCAGATGATTAAAACCAAATTAGATTCTTAATGTTCATCCCCTTTCACTGCTTTCATGATTTATCACAACAGGATTCTGTTAAAAAGAAATCAAGTTCTTAGCCTGAGGTCCTGCTCCTGAAATAGTCAGATAAAAAAAACGCTTTATGGAGAATCAAATTCACCTGCTTCTCCACCTTGCTGAAGTCACCGACTTGGAGAAAAGAAGTTGCTGCTATTAGCAGCTCTCACATGAGTACACTGGCTCCTTCTGCTCTTGGAAAGGACTAGCCCATTCATCTGCTCAAAAGCCAGCCAATGCTGAGGTGCAGCCCAGGAGATGCAGGATACATGGTCCTAAAATCACTGAATTAGAGCAGCCAAGATTGAAAATTCAATTTGACTTATAGCATTTCTTGGCCAGGGCATACCATAATATGCCAAACAAACAAGCCAGCCACATTCAGATCCCCAGCTCTGTTGTGAAGCTTTTTCCTCTTTTACTCTTTCAGGTCTGAGAAGTCAGAGCACTCAGGAGAACAGCTACGAAGGCTGCCACCACACCACTTGTTTCACTGCTTGGTTCCTTTGGTAGTGCACTCACAGGGTTTATGCCAATACTAAGGATGGCTTCCCTGATCCAGAGATGTTGAGATACAGTGCATTCAGTGATCAACACCCTTGTTTTTGCCTTTTTATTTCCAAAACAAATAGCAAAAATCCCTCCTCACCCGTCCCTTGGTATGTACTGTTTTTGATGAGCATAATGACCACTTCATCATGATGATCATTTGGTGATAGCCTTAAACCTCACACTTTGCTACAGCTTCAGTGTGTTGCCAGCACACAAGCATATCTGGAGCAGTGCCTGGAGTCTTCTAACAAAAGCCAGCAGCATGGCTCTCACCAGCAGGCCTGATAACATTTGGCCACTGCACTGTGCTCTGATGTAAGGAACAGCTGCACAGACCAAAATGACTCCTTGTGCTGTCTCTTTCTTGTAGATCCTACCTGAGCACTTCATTGACAGAAGCAGTTTATGCCTGACAGACCTCAGAGGATGACCTAAATTATCTTCACCTCCTACCTCACAACAATTCCCAGCTATGCTGTAGACACATTGCGAACAATGATATCTGATTTCCATCAGGAAAAGGAGTCTGATTTCCATGCGCCAGGTTCAACTTTTCGGAGACAGCTGTTAGAGGAGTCCTATGGTGACAGGCAGAGACAGGCTCCTTTGGGGCCTTGGAGAACAAAAACATTCACAGGAACATTTCTGCAGCGGTGGCTTGGCAAATATGGACATCCTTGGTTGTCAGGACACTTCATTCCCTCTCTTAGCTTCATCTTTGTAACTGAGTCTGAGTGGTCTTAAACATCTATTGCATTGACATCAGCAATGCTGCAACAGGAGGTTCAGTGCAAACAGCTCTCCTTTTCTTAAGCAGCTTTTTGGCTACCCCTTTTTCTGCATTGCAGGAGCTACCAGGACAGTCACAATGGCTTTTTACGCATTGCCCAAAGGTGGCCCAACAGGTGAAGTCCACCTTGCTACTCATGAAAAAGAACAGACCCAGATATTGCTTGTAGGCTTATCTACCTCATCATATGATCTTCAAGGCTCCTACAACTAGGAACTGTTTCCTCCTAATTTTCTGCCGTAAGCTAAAATCATGCCCCATCCCACATGCTCAGCCCATGGGTTATGTGAATGCAAGTTACTCCTTGGTACTCTGCCTAAATACCACACAAGAGCAGCCTACATGCAGCTGTTCCACAGCCTCTCCCATTCAACACCAATGGGAGGGAAAAGTGCAGCTGGGAGAAGGGAAAACTATGGCATTTCCACCAGCCTACATGTCAGCGTTAGTGGACTTGTATTTAGACAGGGAGCACCCCCTGCTTAAGGACAGGAAAAGGTCTGAGGAAAGCCAGCGTGCTCCACTCCATCTGCTTCCAGGTTTCCCTCTCCCTGTGCTTTTTGCTTCATGAGACTGGATAAGCTTTAACTTGTTGCAATGATCTGCGCCTCTTTCTGTCTGTAAAAGGCAGTAATTCCCAAGTGTAAGAGTAACTGGGCTGCCTTTGTCCAAGTTAGAATGGCAGTATCAACAATGCAGGTGCAATTGTGTGAACACAAACCTTTTTAATCCCTTGGAGTATTTAAAATGTTTAGGTACTTAGTGTAAAACACACAGCTGTTAATAAAAACCTTTTTCATTAATACTTGTTTAGGTTAAAGCCCTAGGATTGGCAGTGCTCTTCAATTATTTTAAGATACAAATTAATTAATAATTAAACCCAAAGTATTTAGTCTAAATTCAGTTCTGCCCTCTCATTAAGGGCAAATCCATGACCCACAGTCAGGATGCAGGTTCAAAGTCAAAATGTTTCCAGCAAATCTGTACAAGTGCAGTGGGAATTATGAATCATCCCGGCGAGTAGGAAAGGGTTCTGCAGGCACAGAAAATAGCTGATGCACTCTCATGTATGCACACCTGTATTTATCTGTCTCTACAGAACTCAATGCTCACAGGCCTAGAGCACCACTCACCTAGTGACATTAAAGCTAACCATTAAAGCTCAGATTTTGGAAATAGATACATTTATCAATTCCGATCTGATATATCCAGCTCTCTACACCTATGCATGTAAGTACATAATACCATGCATATGTGCGTGTATACACATACACAGACTTACTTTTGTAAGATCCTCCTCTTCAACCAGTTCACCACTGGACAATCTGTATTTTGAGGACTGAGTGTGCCATACCTCTTTTTGCACTTACCCTTTTCAAACTTCCCTGTTTGGAGCAGGGCACCTGAAACAGATTAGTTGTCCAAAACAGCTCAGTCGTTCAAAACATCTCAGAACAGATTTGACGTGTGATTTCATGTTCTTCACAGGCAAGGAGAAAGTTAAGGAGGGATGTGTCTGTGGTATGGCAGTGGAAACTCTCAAGCAGTAAAATCCATTACAAACAAAATAGGGAAGTTCCATGGTATGGAATTTGTCCGAACAGAACAGTGAAAGATGAGTGCTTATCTTTTTGTGGAACACGCATACGAAAAAAGTGGCATTCTTAAAATATCTTGATACTCAGTTATGAGTAGGACTATTCATCCTACACCCTACTTCCGCACACAGCAAGGGAAGAGCTAATAGCAGAAGAATTTTCTTTTGGTGGTGGGAACAACTGCATGATGATTATTCCCCACCCAGTGTGGGATTCCACTGGAGATCAAGGATGCCCTGGCAAGTGCTGGGGCATTACTACATGTTTGTGGAAGTCTCTCAGCTTTTATTAATTAGATTCCTGACAACACAGTAAAACCCTGTAGCAGAAAGCCACACTCTTAATTCCTGAATCATATGAAATCATTCACCATTTTATGTACAAGTTTTGAATTACAATCTTCAACTTCGTATCAGAAAAAAAACCCCAAAACCCTAAAAAGAGCATTTTGGCAGAACTGCAGAGTGTACAAAAGCATACTTTCAATTACACAATATCTTACAGAACACATACTGTAACAAAAAGCAGAGCCTGTTACCTTTTCTGAGAAGGCAGTGCCCAGACAAAACTAGGTGTTTCACCTCCATTACTGGAGGAGCGGCTTTAACTGGACAGACAGAAAAAAAAAAAACAAAACCCCAAACAAAACAACAAAAACCCAACAAAAACATGAAAAAAATCCTGAAAACTCCAGATAGTTTAACACAAAAAGTACATTTGTAAACAACTTTAAAACAAGAGCCTTATGAAAATACTAAAAGTCACTGAAAGTCAAGCTGTTAAAACTCTTCTTAGCCCAAACCACTATATTCTACCCTTACAGTATTTTTTTCCTAATGATACAAAGACTTGGCCACACAGAACATTTCACTGCGAAACTTGGGCAAGTAATTTTTCAGCTTTTGGTAGAATTCAGAAAGGGACAAATTGGAGGCAAAAGGTCAAACTCCAAATTCCCTTTGAAAATTTGAACAAGAGCACTATAACCCAACTACCGACTACAGCAGAGTTCAACAGTGCATGGTAGCACAGTACTTACTTTACAATCTGAGACCCTTTTCAATGTAAACCCCAGCAAGTCATAAACAACTGTTAGAAAAGACTTCTGTACTATGTACCATCAAGTTAGCATCGCTTTCATTACTCTAACTTTGCCATAAAGTAATTCTTCATATACAATACTGATTTACCTGAAAACAGTGTCTGTGTTTTACGACAGAGCAAACTGCAAAAACTGTCCTGGGAAATGATTTTGTATATGTAATTATCAACCATGCGTGTGAAGCTGAGCATCGGTATTTATGCTGCCCTACTTCATGATTCAGTGTGTGTTAAGTAAGCTGCTGATCACTGCGTGTGTCCATTTCGGTAGAAGGACAGATGTATGTGAACAGCAATGCTTTGGATAACTTGTGCTATTCCTAATACTACAGTTATTTTCTCTGCCAATTACATTTTGCTATAAATATGTGTGCCCTTAAGTTGATCCCAATATCAATTTCAGCTAACTAATCAAATTATCTGCTAGGGTTTTGGGAATGATAACCCTTCCTTTACTTAAAAAAAATGAGGGAAGGGTTTCTGACTCCCAAATGTTTGCCAGTGATAGATTTATTTTCAAGACAGGATGACACTGTTCAGTAAACTGTTCAGCATCTTTTTTGTCCACAGATAAGCACAATAGCATTGATGTTTTTTGTCTGGTAGGTAGGAAGGGGAAGAGAAAAATACTGTGAGGTTTTTACCCTTAATATTTTTCCAAGTTCTGCTCATGGGCTTTTGTGAGTAATTATTCATTTGTAGTAAGTCCAATTTCAGATTACTTTTCTTGTATTTCAAGAGCTCAGCAGCTAAATGGCAATTTTCTGTTTTCCTTTTGCAAGACTCTTTTGTTAGTAAAACCCTGCCCACAACTGAGCACACCGAGAGCTTATGTAAGGAATAATTTCTCATTATATTTAGAAGTGCCTCAATTTTTGCACCAGTTAAAAGTTAATTCATAATCCAAATAACCAATCTACAATGTAAACAATTAGTTATTTTCTCCCACGTAATAACAGTAAATAATGACACTGATCATTACATATTCTGCTTGAGCTCATTAAAAGCAATTCTTCAGTCATGAAGACAGCAGGCATTCTGTGATGGACTTCCTCTGAACTATGTTCAAATGAGTGGAATAACTGAGATTCCTGATGGAGATCTAAGCCATTTCCCGCATTCTCTTAATAGCTTCCGCTATTTGCATACTTGACTCCATTTCATAATTTGATTTAAAATAAATTCATTTCCCCAAACCCTTCTCCTTCCTAGCTAAACAAAACTTATTTACATTTATGGTAAGCGCTTTTCAGCAAATAAGGTTTCAGAAAAAAACCCAAACCAACCAAAACCCAAGTGGTATAAGGTAGGGTGCAAGTATTTAAAGTTTTGCATTAATTTGCTTTCTGAATTTTCTTCCAAAGATGCTGTAGGGACAAAAGCTTTAAAAGTCTTAAAACCACTTTCACACAATTTTGATTCTCCCTCTCTTTTATAGAAGTGAACAACTTTACCCAGTGAATCTCCTTCCTAACTTTTGCCCAGTAACTGAATGAAACTGCATGTCATTCCCCCCAAGAAAGTAAAGAAAATACAGACTTTTACTTCAAATATTTTATGAAAGCAAGATTACAAGAAATATATTAGTCAAAATGCAGGGCTTATCAAGCACTGAACCAAGGATGCTGGCATCAGTTTGCCTACCATTTTGCATGTGGAAAAAATACACTACGTCTAAAGGTAAAAGGCATTATTAATGCATCATGAATTACTCTAGTCGGCCAGCATCACCTCTGCAGCTTGATGCATGTTTAAGTCCTGAAAATAATCGTCATATTAACAGTCTGAGATGAGACACTGGAACAAAACCATTCTTAAACAGGGAAGTTTTTGTTTTGCTCATATCGAGGTAATACCAAAAACTAAAAACAAGATCTTACAACTTAGCAGCCACTTTAACACTTGTTAGGCTAGCCTTCACACAAGGAGCATGCATACAGCCACTGTTCTTGCTTTAAATTGAGTGCTGTTGGTTAATTCAAGTCACTGTTCTCTCACCTTATTCGATTAACCTGTTGAACTGGATGTCCACCATAGGAAAAAGAAAATTAAATGATGGTAAGTGTAGCAGACAAATACAGATCACACCAAGAAGCTAACACTCATGAGTTGTCATAATAAGGGATAATAACAACAATAAAAAAAAAAAAATCAGTCTTTTCTGTGCATATTTTTCATTTGAAAGGTCCCAGGAAATCATGATGTGCCTGGCCGTTTCTGTTGCTGATTTCTGATGACCTCTAATTGTTTTTTGCATTGCTGATAGTAAGTTGAGAGACTCTTGTTTTCATCTAACAGCTTTTTATGTTCTTGTACCAGACGGGACGTATTTTGCTGGTCTTTTTCATCCTGGTCCAGTTCTGCTATTAGTTCTTGTCTAAAATAAAGTAATAAAAAAGTAATTGTCATTTAGAATCCATTTCTATTTGTAAGATGACTTTACATGTTTCAAATCAGTATTTGATTATCAGTCTGAACTCATGGCTGGTGATAGTTTGTGCAAAAAAATTTAAAACCTTATTCTTTACTGTAGTTGGGGGAAAAAAAAATCTCTTTCAAATGAAATCCATATTTAAACTTTAAAATAACTGCTTGCCATAGCCTCAGTCTCTGAAATTGTCCTTTATATAATGTCTTTCAGATGTAATTCTACAGGTCACAGTAAAACAGCTAAGGATCCACACAGAACTTCATCGATTTATTCAACTCTAAATTTGCTGAACTACATGTGTTATTTAAAAATTCAAAAGGAAACTTAAAAAGAAAAAATTGCAGTAATTTTGGTAACTTTTTAGTGAAGTGCTGTTTTCTATTTGGACTTGAACTTCTTAAAGCAGTGGAAAAGCAGAATCAAATAAATTATTTTTGTAACTGTCATTTCACTTAATCTATGCCATAAGTGCTCAATATGTTCTTTAGCAACAATTTGAGAGGAACAAACACACTGATAAACTTACTATAAATTATCCCGCAAAACTGATGTAGCAGTTTGTTTTACTATTTGTTTATGAGGTGACAAGAAGGCAAGCTGCCAGCAACATTTTAGCAACAAAACAGTAGAGGAGAAAGTTCATGTTAATTAATTGTTGCCATATGGTTTGTAATTACAGTTAAAGAAAACTTAATCATTCTATAAAGACTGAACTAATAACTACTTTAACCAGCATTGAATTCATCAGTCACAATACTGTAATTTTTGTTTTAACACCTATGGGCAATTATGGTCTAAGAAAAAACAGTTTGTGAGAAACATGTATGCAAACTTCCTAGAAAAAAAGATAAACTAGGAATCTAAAGGTAATATGTTAACAGTTTTGAAACAAATACATTTTAATGCAATTTATTGACCTTTAGAGACAATGGAAATAATACCAAATTGAAGATCTTCAAGCCAGCTTCAGCATCTCCTCATGAAGTCTAAAATTCTAGTTGCATTTGAAAACTAAGGATGCCAAACCAAAAGCAAATAGATGATAGGTCAATCTCACAGTAACTTTTCCCTCCTATTCTGTATGCTATTTATAATGTATAAGAGGTTTATACACACATTTTTCTCATTAGCTATGCCACAAACACCAACGCAAGCTCCTCATTAACAACTGCTTGCCTGCAGTGGCTCACTCAGACACTGGTGGGTAACAAGCTCATTACTTGGTCTAGCATGGAAGTATATATGACCTCTCAGAGCTGCTGCCAAGCATCAGGAAACAGAAATTATAAGAAGCACAACTGAAGTTCTGAAACAGCTATTAACTTTGGCCTTAATCCAACATTACATGCAGTTGCTTCATTATAGGCAAAAAAAATCTAAGAGGAAAACTTTTATTTCTGGTGCACAAGGCTGAGAAGGGACATAATGGCTTTTAAGTAGTAGGTCGTACACCCCCAGTATAAAAACATAAGATGTGTGTTAATAATATAATTGTAAATGCGATACTTGAAGTCAGATATAACTGAGTAAAATGAGTAACTTTGACATATTACTCAAAATTCTATAATCCATTAATCAAGTGGTTATCTACAAGCAAAAACTGAAATTCGTTTACTGGACAGTATTGGAAATAAAATTCCAACATTCCTTGACAGTCCAGATTCTTCATTTGAGATGATACAAATATTACTAGCATGTTAAATACGCAGATGTGCCACAGACTTTGAAGTAGGATTTATCTAGAAGAGTCCTGATATTGATTAAAACTTCCAATCACCTTCTCTAAGCATCTTATCTGTACTGAACAGCTCAGTATTTCTATGGAATGTTACTTCATAAAGCCAGAAGTAAGTTACAGATAACAGACTTGGTGTAAAAAGAAACACACAGAAGAACAGAAAAGGTTAAACATATTTAACTTACTTCCTCTGCAACAGCAATGCAATTTCTGTCTGAACTTTCATATATTCTTGTGCCATTTTGCAGTGCTGTTCAAACACAGCCATAGATTCTTTGGAGTTCGGGCACGGTGCTAGAGGCTGAAAATAAATCAGACATGTTAAAAACTAATGAACCGACATCCTAGTATACAGTGTGTTAGAATGTCTCTGCAGTGTATTTATAAAGGCTTTTCAAAACCAGTAAGCTTTTAAAAATAAGTGTTAAACCATGCCCTGCAAAATGTTACTGCAAGGATGTCAAAGATGACTTAAACCCCAAATCTATAGTCATTGACCCAATAGTCTCTCCATCACAAAAGTCAAAGTGGTATTTAACCTCACACACAATAAATAAAGCGTATACAACAATTTAATTCAGTAACACTCAGCAAATAATGTCTTATTTTGACAGTCAAACTCAGCTTATATTTGGTTTTAGGAATCATGTTTCCCAGGGCCTGTTTTTAATAGCTTGATCAAATCTGAGTCAACCAATCTCAGATTACATAATATATTTTTTTAGCCTTGGTCAAAAGTTAGACAGAACATAAACACAGGTAAATATGCAGCACTGCATTTTCGCAGCCCAAAATTCACACATTAGAATAAACTAAAAGATAAAGAATCCAATAAAGCATGTATTTATTACCTGTAATTGATGATCTAATGTAAGATAAGCCATTGGGATGGAGTTATCTGACCCATTGGTCTCTGTAACAATATCAAGAAAATTTTAATGTATTTTGAGAGCTAATTCTGTTCTTACAGGAAAAAACCAAGAATTCTAAGTAATTTCACAATACACAGTCTGAATGTGAAAAGGCAAATGGTAATAGCAGTGCTCCAATCCCAAGGCAGATGAATCATTTTTTCTGATAAAGTTAAGAACTTCAAAAGTATGGTCTGTCACACCAAGAAGGAATAAAGATTAATGTTATCAGCCTACACTTCTAAAAGCCATGTAACAGCATACAGATTTCTTAAATACTATTTTTATACAGTTTGCAATCATGCTCTCTATTTATAAAAAAATTGTCATTTCATTCTTGTTTATGAAAGATCAGCCAGCCAGCCCATGCATCTAATGATTTTAAAATTAGAAGCTGTGCAAACCAGTTCTGCCAAAACAAAATAAGCACAACCTCCTGCTCAGTTTTGAAACCTGCTCCCAGTGAAGTCTGTTAGGATCTTCCTCACAACATGCTCTAGGGCATTTTCTTTGCTCTGTAGACATACTTGTGGGTAGCAAGGAACCCACTAACCAATCTATCTCCTGGGCCTGGCTGCTCTCTTCTTCCATTGCAATTACTCTGTATTTCTCCAGTTCTTTTATTCCAGATTTAACATGCTTCTGAATTCTTACAGATCCTATCTTTTGGTAGCCCACAATCTGAGGATCACAGGGTTACTGTTAAGCTTTAGGAGATATAGGAGTAAAGACACATGGAGAAACTACTGATTTTACAGCTGCATTATCGCTACTAGAGGATTACACGGAGAAGGGTAGGTGGGGAAAAAAAAGGGGCTGCTTACCCATACCCCAATAGCACCTGCCACAGAGTAGTCGTGGTAGAGAAACTAAGGTGTTGCCCTCAAAGACTATGCTATCTCCAAGAGCAGCTTCAAAAGGAAACAGAAATAAGAGGGTAGAAATGAAAAAAAAGTGGTTAAGTGTACGCTTGTAAGGAAACTGAAAGATGGTAAAAAGAAAAAAAAAAAAGAAAAAGAAAAGGAAAATAACCCTAAAACCAGAGATTTAATCACTGCAGTATCTTAAGTGAGAACAGTATAAAAAGTCCTTCTCTACATGAAACTATTACCATATATGGAATACTACTACAGCAAAGGAATCAGTGTAATGCTTCAAATATATCAATACATGCAAAATACTTCAAGATGACATTCCTGAGCCTTTCACCACTGTGTCACAGAACTGTAATCCCACCTGCGATTGACCAGATTTGGCCACATCCCAATTTTATCATTTTGCCTCATTAACTTCAAAACGTATCCTCTTCTACAGAAAACTAAAATTACTTCTCTCTTCAGAAATTCAAACTATTCTTTGTTCATGGACTGCATAAACCTAACAAGAAAAAATATACATGTGGGACATTCTATATTTAGCTGAGTATCAGGTGTGTTAATACCTGTGGGTCAGAAAACAGACCTGACTTTTAGCTCTAGCGCAGTGCTGCACATAAGGCCAAAGGCTTGGGGCAAACTGTCTTTACACTGGCATACAATCAGCAACTTTCAGTTCCCAATGAACTATTGACTGGGTAAGAGCTTGCTGCCACAGTAGGCAGCAATTGCCGTTAAGTGCTCACTGCCTAAAGCAACACAGGACCCATGCTACCCGAAAGAGGGAATAGGGTGGGCTGTAGCAGTGGACAAGAGTTTTGGGAAATTACGAGTGATGAGGCATAGAGTGTGATCAGGTAAAGTGACAATGGACGGAAAGAAAACAGCACAGAAGCAAAATATAAGAGTATGTTGCTCCCTCCCACTAAAACAGGGTAAAGGGAAAGCACACATCTTATGTAATCATCTTATACTTGGTAAAATACAAGTGTGCACATATACGCTTGTGCAAAAGTCAGTCCACATGAAAGTTTCCATTTCACAATTGGTTACAGGAAAAGAATGGATGAGTGATCAGCCAAAGATGACGCAGATCACATTAAAGAGATTTCAAAATTTGAGGCACTATGAGGAACCAGCTTGAGTTTAAGATTCAACATGTACACTCTAGTGACAAAAATGTAATTTTTATTTGTGTTTCTAAAAAGAAAAATCTGTGGGGATCCACTGTTTTCATGCAGTACAGTACTGGTTCTTTTCATAATAGAGTGCATGATGACCTTTTAAATTAAACTGTACTAGGTAAATTACATGTATTCTTAATGCAATTTCATAACAAAAGAACAGCAATGTTATGGAAATATTTACAATACTTCTGCAGACACGTGTTAGTTCATTTAAAATCCAGTAAGATTGTTTGCATAAGCAAAATTACAACATAGATCAAAACCAGAATAAACCAAGCTGATACTCACCTACATAGCATTTCACTCCAGAAGTCAGAGCAATGAAAGCTTTAACTGTGCATTCATGCTACAACTGCACAAGACTAGATACTCCAAAATCTTTCCTTAATTCCCTAAAACCACACTACAGTCAAAAAACTCATGCTAAAAGACCTGCATTAAATACTACTATCACAGTATATACAGTACTTCAAATGCAAAATTCTTGCAATTTTATGTAACTTAATATAACCTGTATAAAAAAAGTCCTTCAAGCCAGTGTGCAAAACAAAATAGTAATGTTTTAATTAAAGCAGAACTAAAAGACTGCAACTTTCCCTGCTTAATTTTGTTAAATGTCTAAGCAGACATCCCATGCCATAATGTAATTAATATTTTATATGTTTTAATGCAAAAAAACCCCTAATGAATAAAGGAGTACCTGCATCATCAGGTGTCCATGGATTACGAGTTGGCTTTTCAGAGGTTGGTCCCGAGGTAGTGATCATTCTCACACTAGGACTAGATGACCTACTGCTGTTTCTACTCTCCTGAAGTGGTAAAATAAAATGACAAAAGTTAACAGAAGATTTTTTAGGGCTTAAAAAAACCCCAACCAACCAGAAAAAAAAACAACCCAACAAACCAACAACAGAAAAACAAATCCCCAAAACACTAATAACAGAAAAATAAATGTGAAGAAACCTTAACCTATAGTCCTACCAAATACTCCCTTCCACAAGCTTTTACCCTGAAAGCTCTCCAGGTAGTCTGATAAACTTCACATGTATTGCATGGACAATTTCATCTCCCTTTCTGCTCCATCTTTACCATAAAAAAAAAATGGATACAATTTTGCTATTCAGCATAATATAAAGCAGTGCTGAACAATATGTTCGAGATCTTTATATAAATGATGTTTAATCAATTTTACATTTCAATTCAGTGAAATCTAGCAGCTTTGTAACGTTAGGAAGAAATAAAGTTTATTTCCAGTGTTTAATCAACAAATGGAACTAAATTCAACTAAATGAATGCAGCTTAGTAACTATACTAGACTGCAGTATATGAATCTACAGTTTTCTTATGGTTCTTAAGTTAACTCAGGGGTTATGTGATTCATCTCCAGAAAACATGAAAAACCAGTACTGAATCAATAAGGATCAAGAAACCAAAGCAATCAGAAAATAAGTACATTATCTCTCACAGAGCAAATCAAGAACTAAAATAAAATTATGTAAGAGGTTCCTTTATACACACAGCTTGACTCCTCCAATCCTTTTGTTTACCAAAAGTGCAAAAACCTATCGTGAAGACTTCATTATTCTACTGAGCTGCTTTTTCAGAATTATTAGTTACAGTAATTTTTGCCAGGCGGCCAAACCCACATGACATTGTTAACTTCCATTTCTCAGACTTCCAGTCTTGAAAAGCTGTCACTCCAAGGAATAATCTTGCCCCAGTATAATTTAAATGGGCAACCCAATTTAAAGATATCATTCTTACTAGCCTTCCTCAGCTAGGATTTTATCTCACTGTGAAAGGGGAGGAAATAAAGTGTATCTGTGACCAGTTCTGAAAATTATGCAGACAGAATGATTCATCTGTATAATATCAGATCCCCTAAAATATCACACTTAGGCTGCACGCATGTGGGCATGTACATTCTAAGCTTGCTTCTCAACTGTTCAATAAAGTATGTGTTTTTTTAAAATGTATTTTTATTCCACTTCAAAGTAAACTGTAAGAGTTATGAAGGCCCAGCAACAGTTACTAAAAAAAAGCATGAAAGAGGAGATAGTTTGGTATTAACTGTTAGTGCTGTGAAAGAGGATGTTCCAAAACAACTAATCCAATAAAAGATTCACAGGCAAGGACATGGATACCTTACTAGACACCTAATCATAACCTGCAGTCCTTGAGTGACTATGCCTAATAATCTCAGTACCTGTATAAAATACCAAATCCTATCAAGACTCTATTCAGGGTAAATAGCAGGTTTCCTGAGTTCCTTCAAGCCCCAAAAAGTTTTTATGGCTGCAGTTCAGAGTCTGCACATCTGCTTCTGCGTTACAAAGGTGTTTAGGCAGGAGCAGTAGTGCTGGACAGGCGGCACAACACAATGTTTTAAAATGCGGGCACAGGGAAATAGAAACATGGAAGAAATAATTCAGGGCGAAAAAAAAATTTTGGTGGAAAAAAAATGAATAGAGAAACACATAGATGGTAATAAATGAAAATAATAGCATTTGAGTGGACAGAGACAGTTGCATCAGTGCAACTCCAGTCACCTTGAGTAACGTACAGTCTAAGGTCACCAAGCACTAGAGAAGGCTGTGAAAAATCAGACTTAAACACACTCTCAACACCAAACCACACCAAAAGCTGATCCATGACAGAAAACCTTTGGCTTTATGTATTTTCCTATCCAAACTCTTGATGTAAAAGGCTCAGTGGAGTAGTAAAGTCACCTGCAAAGCACTATTACTGTCTGCAGTTGATAACGTGAGTAAGAGCAATGGTGGAAAATGCCTTTAAGTGTCTCAACAGCATAAAAACCAGTAATAACCAGCCACAAACCCCCCACAGAAAAATTTCTTCTAACAGTACACAGAAATAAAATAGACACACTATCAAAAAACATATAAGAAGGTCAGATCAAAACAGACCAGCAGTTAAGTAGGGAGACGAGACTCTTGGTCTACCCTTTCAGTTAAGCAATCCAAACTATGGTATATTTATTATAAGCAGTATATTATTGTATTATTATGATGAGGTGTTTTCCTCTACCTTAAAAAAAAAAATAGATATATAAAAAAATCCATTCCAACCTAGAAAAATCTTCCTGATTATAAAAAAAAAAAAGTAAATTAGTTACAACAGAATCATTCAACACAGCAGCGATTTTCAGGAAAATCACATTTAATAAAACGATCTCTGATCAGCTTTCATGTGTCAATCAAATAGTTTAAAAAAAAGTGGCATCACTGCAGTCCTTTAATGTTAGGCGTGATAGGGGCTTACAAGGCTTGTGTGCGGGAGTGGAGGCACGCAGTGTAGGGAAGAAGGATGTTTGCAATGAAGGGAGGGAAGGGGAAGAGGATATTCGCATTAGACAGGATAACCTATATATGGTCTGGTGTGTATAGGAAGACAGGATAAAGTCACCAGAGCTACACTACTCACATTTTTTTCCGCTCTGGTTAGCAGATTGCTTATATGGATGGCATTTCAAGACTTTTAATAAATTCAAGGCAGTGTAGTTCAGAGCTACAGAACCCCATAAAGCGTCATCTTAAGTCTTTTGCCACAATTACATTGTACTTGCTTTTTTCACTTTTTTTCCAATTTGTTTAAAATATACAAACCTATGTATATCAAAAGTGAGCGCTAGTTTCAGCAGACTTTTCTATTTCTTCCCACACTAAAAAGGGGATGATTGCTTATAGGGACAGTGCAAAAATTTCTTCCCAAGAGCATGTGTTATGCCTGTTAAACTATTATGTTTTCTAGATTTTATCAGAATGTTTCAAAACCTGCAAGATAGAAGCATATAACTGTAATTCCTATGCTTAGATCTCCAATATGTAAACACCAGAAGCAAGAAAACAGAATGTGATGCTAGTACTTCTACAGAGCCTCATCAGAACTCAGTGAGGTAAACAAAAAACCTTTTCTGCATCCTCCTAGTCACAAGAACAATTTAGCTAGAACATCCAGACAAGCAGTAGAATAGCTTTCAAATAAAGAGTATGATAACAGTTATTAAAATCTAAAGTAAATGATATTATATATTTTAAAATATTAGCTATTCATTAAAATTAACAGAATGAAAAATTTAGAATAAAAAAGCTATAATTAAATGTATTCATACATCAATCAGTGCCATTTGGTATAACTGATGCACTGTCATATATTTTTTTTCTTATGTCTTGTGTAATTTTAGTGCTACAATTAAATGAATAGCCTAACCTATTTGACCAGATTTTGTAGTTGCATCTCTTTCTAACAAACCTGTATTCTCTGAAGATACTAAAACGTGTTCAGGACAAATTCTTTATTTTTTGATAGCTGTACATAGTAAATTCTAGTAATACCTGGGGAATTGATGAGGTTTCTGTGGCACCACACTCCACAGAAATAAAGGAGGATCAAATGTTGATCTCCTGATAACTACATGTATTTTACCCCCAAATTATCAGGTATTTTAGATTACTGCAGAAGGTTGTTTAACATGGAAACCCGATCAACCTGATGAATATTCTAAGCTCTGGTATTCTACGTCTAAATAACAGTAGGGATCTCAAAATTGCCAATTCATACTAATGACCAAATAGCCTCTGTGAATTACGGAAACAGACAACAAAGCAATTAAAAAAACAAAAATAAACACATCTGAATGAAGCATTAGCTGTACTTTTCTCATTTAAAGTTTTCTTAGTTCAACTGTTAGTTTAATTTCATGAACTGTACCACTGTGTCTGTTAGCATGGCAGTTACAATACCAGATAAGAAGTTATGTTATTATAAAACATCCTATTGAGACAGTCTTTTTTTAAACAAAATTTTGTGGCAGCATCCTGTAAACCTTTCACAAGAAGTGGAGAGATATACTGCAAGTTACAATTCAGGGTTCAGGGATTGATAATAAAAGCATTTATAATAATGATGTACATGCATTTTATTTTTATGAAAAAAGTGAGTCTCATGCATGTATAACTGCTTCAGAAAATTGTAAATAGCAATTACAATTGTTTCCTACATGGAGAGAGGTAAGAGGCTTTCCAGCATAACATCTGCCCTTCACCAAATTAAGTGGTAGACAAAAACTATGTACACATAAAAAAGTAAGAGCTATACAAAACCCACTTCTCATCTGAAGCTCATTAATTAGATTATCCTCATGGAATCTCATTTAAATACAATACAAATGACATTACAGTCTGCCAAGCTTCCACATCATTTCCACGAAAGCATCAAAGGTGAAGATTTCCAGACCAATCTCCCTGTACAGATTCAGTGTTGACTCTACTGAAAGATAAGAGACAAGAAAGACGTTACCTGACTGGATTCTGTTCCAGCAACACTAAGATCTTGAATGGATCTACGCCTCTGCTGTCCGTTTCCTGCTGGGAAAAAAACAAAACAAAAACAAACCAGTGAAATCTATTCAGAACAAAATAAGAAGGGTGCGAATGTTGCAGAGGAGCTTGGAATTTGTACAAATCCACAGAGAGAAAGTGAGAGAGGGGGAGAGAGAGACAGCTGCAGAATTTTAACTCAAAACATGCTGGCCTGTCAACAAAAAGTATACCCTAATACAATAACCACTCCTACCACATGAATAGCTGCTGCACTCTACTCCACCATCTTCTGTCACATGTATTTGGTCAGGCTTAGTACTCAGGGCAGGAGCTGATGACGACATCTATTTCAAGTGCGTTACGTTATGGGGATTTCTAAAACCTAGACCGCGAAGATAACAGGCTGCCAGTGTTAACCTGTTGCTCTTTGGCATGCTTAAGGAACACAGAAATGACTTCTGCCCGTGTGCCGCTCCACTCACAAAAATTAAGCAGCGAAAACGGTTCCTTCTGGTCTTTGCTCCCTTCTATGTCCTGTATTCATGCTCCAAGAAGTGTGAAAAAGGGACTGCTTGGCTGAATCACATCTCACCATCAACTACTGAGCATAATGCTGTAATCTTTTCCTTTTCCCCTTCCACCTGTTAGCGATTATCCACCAATGACAGCTACATAAAACAGTTTAAATTTTCACACTGACACGCAATCAAAGGCATTTCCAGGAAACAGTCTCCTTAAAAATAAAAGGACATTATGCAACAGAATCCCCCTTGCTACTTTGATTTTTATTACGGTGATTGTTTATAGTGTCTCTTGAGAGCAGGTCAGCTGTCCAAAAGGAAACACCAAAACGTTCTGAGTAACAGCTGACAATGCTCAAAATTCTTGCTCTTAGCTCTGCATTACGTAACTTTTCTGCTGGAGGGGAGCATCCGAAACATGTACTGCAGCCGTGGCAGCCCCTCACCCAGCGACCCTGCAGGCAGCAAACAACCCAGCTCTAACAGGCATCGCATTTTTAACCTTTCAGATACTTCCTATCCGGAATCACCTCCATATGACTCCACAGCCTATCATGACAGGTGTTTTGATTTGCAACAGTTACTACTAAAATGTAAGCCTATTTAATGGCAATCAATACATTTAATGTCATCATACTGTAAAGTCTTAAATATAGATACAGTTACATGCAGGAACACATTACCACAAACCAGCAATACAAAATTCTCAGTGTCACTTTAACAATTTGTGGCGACATTTTGTAGTCTAAAACTTAAAGAGTACTATCAGAAACAAGTATATGAGACAATCAAAAAGCATTCTAGAACAGGACTATATTTCTTTGCTCTGACTACAAATAAATCTGAATTGCAATTTCTCTGTGGTCTTGATCTTTTGCTTCTGAAATTCGGGCTAAGGATATACTTACCTAAGCAACAATGTCTATATTATGTATAATACTTTGATATTAGAGATCGTTTGAATGACAAATCTACATAAACATTTCTGAACTGCTCATTTGTGGTGAACTTTTTCATTATCTTATCATTTAGCAAATAAGACTATGCATTTAATAGAATTCTGTGCTGTGGATACTTCATCTGGCTGCCACAGCTCATCTCAATATTCAAGATATGGGTGATCCACCCATGACTGATACAAAATTATGCGCACATTTCATTCAATGACACTGTTATAAAATTAGCTCATCTGAAATAGGCTTGCAAAAATATCTGAAATTCTCATTTCAGATTAGCAACATTTGTGAATTTAAAGAACCCAGGACATGTGTTGCTGAAATATTAGACATGGCTGCCAAAAAGTTAAAATAATCAGGGTGGGGAGCAAGAAAGAAAAGGAAACGCTTTGGGGGCAGGGGAGGGGAGGTGAGGGAAGGAGGAGCCAAAATTACTGTGTTGTAATAAATGAATACCTTTAAATGAAGTATCTTCATATTAGTAGCATGAGAGAAGAGCAAGCTCTACTAGGCAATGCCATTTTAATTAGTGTAACTACTGCAGACATCTGGCAAATAGCTTAGACAAAGCAGAAACAGACTACGAATCAACAAATACTTATTGCTCCAGATTCAAGGCAAATTTCAATTGCAATATTACACATAATTTTTATTTGAAATCACAGAATCCTACAAATGATCACTGCTATTTATCTATGCTCTCCTTTCATAGTTTTGATTTTGTTTTTAACTCTATGTCTCCTTAAAATGATTTTTTTTCTCTATAAACTGAGAGATTTCGCAAATGCAAGACGTTACAATACAGTAGCTTGATGCACTGTGTCAGGATTTCAGTGTCTACAGGAGTTTAAGATAACAGAAAAAAAAGATGATCAAACATCATAAACATACTTCCTGGTCTGAACCCCCGGCCCCCAAAAGCCAACAACCAAATACATTTCACATACTGTTATTTATTTTCTACAATGAAATTCAAAAGGAACAGGAAACTACTACCTTGCCTTGCCCTATGTACTCCAGAGAAACCAAATTCTACGACTTCTTAAGGCTTCTGATCACTCCCCCTGCCAAATATTCAGACCAGCCAAGAACTCTTCTCCCTGCCCTTTAGCAGATATTTGCGTCTCCTTTTACACTTTCCTGTTTGTGCACAGTACTCTCTCTTCCTTATGCACCTACAAGACCCAAACTTCTCTCACAGTGCAGGATGATCAGGAAACGTAACAGTGCCAGAAGACATTTTAAAGTTAAAACATGGCTCTGAATCCCAGAAGAATGAAGTGATCTGGGGAGACAAAGGTGGGATTTCTGGCTTTTACTGATTTTAAAAGTAGACAGAAAATTTACAGACCTAAAGTTCCTATCCACTTTTTAAAGACACTCAACAAAACGTGTCTATTCTGAGTAATCATTTATGCAGTGCCAATGCTATAAAAATTTTAATGCTGTAGCACAGCTTCAGATGACAAAATTACAACGGCAAATGTACGCTATATGCATGAGATGTCTGATGTTGCCAGTAAAGAAAAGGCTGTACTTGAGTAAGATGCTGCTTAATTGGTTTGTATCAAAAAGGTGTTCTGATTATTTTTCTTGATCATATTACAAATTATACTTAGATTTTTTTTCTGTTTCTTTAAACATACACCTACTTAAGCCTTCTGTACTTATTGGGGGTTTTATTTTTCATATCTATATATAAATGTTGGTGCTTATTATCTATACTATATATTTCATATACTATAAATTGAAAATCAGCCAACTAAAAGATGATACTTCACTTGCCATCTGGCTGTAAAATACCATGACTAAAAACTCATCTGCCAAGTTGTTACACCAAAACAGAATTAGTTGATCCCTTTTTCAGTTTCTAAGTTTTGCAAGCTAGTAACATAAAATAGCATCTTGAATGAACGGAGGTTCTAAACAGGTTTAAATAAAGGTGAACAGAAAAAAGATCAAATAGGTATTTCACAAAAATCTGGTTCTGCCAACATTTTACCTTTAACTGATCAAAATTTGCATTTTATGACCTTGGTAGCCTATCACTTCATGGATGAAAAGCAGCTGAGGCAACACATTACGAAAACCCCCCACGATAGCAGATGCAGTACTCATACTTCTAAAATAGCCCTGCCCCAAAGCAGCTGACTCATGGTAACATGCCTGTGTGGTGCCTCCCCTCTCTGGGAAGCAGCTGTTTTACCATGTGCTCAGCAGAACTTCAAGCAGCAGCAGAGATTAGGGTCTGCACTTGTGTTGCTCCAAGGAGGAAGATAAGTTGCTTGCTTCACTAACAGACATACCCACGGAAGATCAGGGGAGCTGGGTATGTGGCAGTAATGCTAAGGAACATAATGGGGTGGGATTGAGATGGAGGTGCTTCTCTGGGGGCCTTGGAAGTATAATTAAAAGGGGAAAAGCATGTTAAAAAGGCCAAGCCTTGTGCTGAGAAAGTAAGGAAAGGAGAGGTGACAAATGGCAACACTATACTGTCTCTAAAAGAATAACTGAGCAATGTACTAATGAATAACTGCTTTAAGTATACAGAAAAGTATAATTTAATGGGCTGATGATCACATCCCTGCCACATAACTATTAACCTCTTTTTTTCTGTTCTTGGGATTCTTATGGAAAAGCTGTTCTGACAAACAGGAAACTTTAATATACAGCCCACACTTGTCTGCAGACAATCCACATTTTTTTTTTTCTTTTCTGTAGTGCCAGTACTGTCTCTTAGCTTATGTAGTTCTCTCTTCCTAGTCTCTGGCTGCAAATTCATCTACAGAAAATAATTATTCATTTCTCAGGTTTCATTCTGTGGGCTAAAAAAGCTATGCCTTCATATTCTTCTTTTTACTGTCCATACCATCCTAATAGCAATTCTTGCTAATATTTCAGAGCACACACGTTTCTTTCATATGGCTGTTCAGAACAGTATGTTGAATTTATGATGAAACCTCAACAAAGGCCTGTAAATGGCATTAAAACTTCCTTATCTTTCCTGG
>JBCJKH010054224.1:0-11445 GCA_039877255.1 Loriculus beryllinus
AACACCGCCAGGGATGGAGCATTCACAGCTTCCCTGGGCAACCCATTCCAGTGCCTCACCACCCTAACAGGAAAGAACTTCTTCCTTATATCTAACCTGAACTTTCCCTCTTTAAGTTTGAACCCACTACCCATTGTCCTACTGCTACGGTCTCTCATGAAAGGTCCCTCTCCAGCATCCTTGTAGACACCATGTTCTGAAACTATTGTTTGAAACTGTCAGCCATATTTTAACTAGCAGCTTCATGGGTGAGGAGCTGGGTGTAGAGAGAAAGAAGAAGAAAGTGGAATACAGCCTTTAACCAAGGAATAGAGGCCTCCAAATAACACGTGCTGATATATTGAAAATGTTGCAGACATCCATAATTTTCTTTAAATACCATGTAAGATAGGTGTGGTAATACAAAAGAAGTTCTCAAAGCCAGTCCTACATATTCTAGTGTGTAGATTGTGCAGTTATGACTAAATTTTAATACCCTTTTTATTATTATTGTAAATTAGACTGAAGATGCCTACTTTTATCTACATACAGTCCTTCTTTGCTGTCATTGTCTGCTTCTGTGAATGACAGCACTCCTCCTTCCAAGGCTTGAACAAATAGAGCCTTTCTGTGGAAAATGGTTCTTCATTGTGTAGGCATGAGATGTGATCACCTTCACACTGTAACAGTAATTCTATAAAAGACTTGTCAATTTGTGTGCGCAGGACATCAAGCCTCTGAGTTTGTGATAAGAGAAAGAAAGACACATGTGCAGAGTTTCCTGAAAGCTAGTTCATTTGTAGAGGATTAGAAACAGCATGGGAGGAAAGCTATAGTGTATCTCCAGTATTTCATTCAAGAGCTATGTACTATAGCCCCTCAGAATGCATTCTTCTCCTCTGGAGAAGATTCAGGAGGATTCAGGATAAGGGAGTGGAATACATGGTAAAGTGAACACTACTTCTGCACTGAATTTTGGGTTGCAGATCACACAATTTCTGTTCTGGAGCTTAGGCTGGAGGCATCAGGGACTGGTAAGAGAGGCAGCTAGAGAAGTCATTTGGTTGTGTTTCAGACTGTGACTTCTAAATACTAAGAGCTGATTCCCATTTCCTTTCTCCCACTGCTGCTCGCCTCCAGTGTGCTTTACCTCCTGCTGCCACGCATGTGGTCTGCCACAGAAGTGTGGGTTGTGTTTTTTTTCGATTTGACTAAGAGCATATTTCCTAATCTAAACCCTTAATGAAGACAAAAGGTCTGTATTGCAGGGTAGGAAGATACTAACCACAAACATGTTATTAGCAGGGAAGAGTCATTCTCCTTATGTCCATGTTTTTGAATGACTTAATTGAGGAGAAGAGCTCTCTTCTGATAATAGCTTTTTGCATAGGACGACAATGAGGGTGGAATGGTGGAGATGCTGTGATGCCTGCTTTCTTGGAAAGCTTCATTAAGCCATTATTAAAGTGATTGTTACCAATTCTGTTACAGATCCAGAGTGCTTTGATATGCTAGTCCTTTGCACAGCAGTCTCTCAAGGGAGAAAGCAAGTGTTGCAGAGGCTCTGAGTATTTAATTTTTGATTGATCTTGCATAGAATTTTACAAGATACAGCAGAGTGGAAAATATTCAGATATTACCTGGGTGTTGTTCATGTACAGGTAGGAAATGGGCAAGGCTGCATATATGTTTTAACTTCATTGCCTCTTCTAATCTGTTCCTAGCAAAACAGCCAAGTATTCCCCTAAAGATTGTAAGTTGCCTCATTCCTGTCTTGGCTTCTGTCCTGAAGTTCTCCAGATTTAACTGTCTCATGACTCCTGCTTACACAGGTGATTCTTAAATTTCTTGACCAAAAGGTTTCAGACAGCTGGAAAAGCACAGAGTGCCTGCTTTTAAAAAGGAGGGATGAGGGAAATAAAGCCTGGGAATTGTGGTCCATTCAACTTCACAGCAATTTCTAAGAAAACGTCAAAATGAGTAACATGTTTTTAAATGCTTGGAGGAGACAAGAAAACAAAATCATCAAAAGAGATGTATAAAAAGCAAATGTATCAAATCAGTGTAATTTCTTGCTAAGGTAAGACCTTACAGAAAGGAAAGAACTAGTGAACGTCATATTTTGCTTAATTATAGGATTTTGACACTGTTTCACATGACATTGTGAAGAGTCTCAGAAGACAGTCATGACATGGTGGACATAAAACTAAACATGAAACTGTGTTTGGAGCATTTATCCAAGAATCGTTATCAAAATAAAAGAAGTTATGAAGTGTGGCTTGCAGAGGGCTCCCTTGGCACTGCCTAGTACTTTCATTTGCAATTTTACTGATGAAATACAGCAGTTGCGTGTTAACTTCACAGATACCCTCTCAATCTGAGGTCATGCAGTCATCCTGGGCCCTGGGTTAAAGATGAAAATCAGTGAATGATGCACTCTTATTCTGCAGGAGACATTTTAAGGGAAAAAAAAAAGGATATGGCTTTTGTGGGCATATCTGTGTCTTTTCCATCAGTGTATTACAGAAGAATTGTGAAAAGTTAACATTTAAAATGGCAGGAAAGACTCATGTGCCTTGAATTCTTGAAATGTCTGGTATTTACATGTTGTCATTTGGTAACAGAAGCTTCAATTTGTAGAATTGTTTCTTCAGTTATTATTCTCTTTTCTTTCTTTTTAACAAGTCCAGTGTACCTTACAAAGTTCCTTACTCTGCCCTTAGAACAGCAAACTTCTGGCTTCCAGCAGAAATGTCGACATGTGATTTGTTCTCCACTGGCTTGCATTTCAGGGCTATGAGGTAGATTAAGGTAAGGTGCAACAGTTAAATCTGTACAGGCTGGCATCTATGCATTTGGTATTCGTGGCAGTTGTCCAGATCTGTGAGCTTGCTCTTTAGATGAATGTTGTCATCAGATAACCATAATGAGGCTGTTCGTACTGTAGGGTTGGAAGTAGCGGAGTATGAAATTCTTCAGTCTGCTGAGAGCTAGAAATTTGGCTGATCTGCAGCTTACAGGGTATAAACACATTCTTTTTTTTTTTTCCCCTTCTATTTTTCCTATTCCTCTTTCTCTTCTCTTCCTTCCCCTCAAGGACATAGACTTTGGCTGTATTTTTCATAACCGCTTGAAGCTAGAAATCTGAACGGATGCCTGTGCCGCCGCCACCACCACCACCTCCTCCTCCACCACCTCCACCTCCTTCTGGAGGGCCTCCTCCACCACCGCCACTGGTAAGATTGACTTTTCATCTCTACTAGAAAAAGCTTAGCTGTAGGAGCCCATTCAGTTCATTTATGACTGAGTATATATTGGGATGCATGCTTAAAATGTTTCTGCTGCTAGAGGTGCAGGATCAAAAAGTTCAGAGGTGATTGCATTAGAGTGCATATGGTGAGACTTTAGCATTTGTGAGCACTTCTCCAGCCGCAGGGAACTCATTTATGTATTGGTAGCATGCAGGTGGTAAATGTTAATTTCTTCATCCTCTTTCTTACAGCTTGTATTAAGACTCACAGTGTTCAGCTGTAGGTGTTGCTTCTTCTAGCACATGCTGTCTTCCCAGGGATACAGCACAATATGCTTTTATACATGTGCAGGAACAATTACTGCTTGTAACAGATCATTACTTTGTTGTGTTATGAAGTAGAACATGTGCCCTGCCAACATGTTTGCTGTAAGTGGAGGATGCTTGGAGTGGAGTTTCAGGGTATTACATTTTCCTACAATCACAACTATTGTACCTATGGTAAATCATGCTTAAGTAATCCTTTGTATTCTGCTCTCATTTGTTCATAGCCTATATCTGCATTGAAATTCTTAGAACATTTTTGAAATAGTGAAGCTTGGCATGGTTGTGTTTAAGATATCAAATCTCTCCTGGCTTCTTTTTTCCTTATGTTTTTCTGTCACTGCTGTACCTGTGGTAAACGTTAGTCCCTGTAGCAAAGTATGTGGTACTTCAAATGTGCTTCAGTTTTGGGGTATTTTTAAAGAACCTTTTTTCTCCCTTCCATTCTCTGGCATTTTTGCCTGTTGTGTTTCCATGAAGATCTGTTGATTTTCTTTGATACTGTTCTTATGTTATCTTCTTCCAGGAGGAGGTTTCCTTGCCTCTTCCTCTCTGCTGCTTTGCAGCAGAACCATTTTGTAAAACTCTCCATGAATTGTGGAGAGGAAGGAGAGGAAGATAAGACAGCACATGAAATAAGCAGTGCTTGACTCCTTTTACCATTCTGGTTTGACTTTGGGCACCATGAGCAGAGATAGCACCTCTTCTGGATTTGTACACAACCTATAGTTAGATACTGAAATATGTGGGCTGAATTTTGTGAGCAACTTAATGCCCAGTAATTAACGTCAACAGAAGCTGCAAGTGTTCTTATCCTAATAAATTTAGTTCAGTAAAGTATCTAGAAACATTTTTAGACTCCTCTAACATATGGTAGTTATAAATGACTTGGGAGGGTTAAGAGGATGCCTAGGGCCCAGTATGACCGAGTTTGGGATTTTTTTGTTTCCCTTTCTTTTCTAATGGCTAAAACCACTACTGTGATAAGGTTTGTATACAAGAAGGCTTATACTGTATTTCTGTGGTTTAGCTAGATCAGTCTATTTCAGATGTGATCTTCTATGCATAAGACATGCAGAATTTAGTTTTATCTTGATGATATGATGCAAACTGGACATATTTCTAACATCTCTATTTAAGCCTTCCTCTTGGTAGGTGTTGACACCAAAAAGAGCACATGAACTAATAAAGGATTAGTAAAATAACGTGGCAGAATGTTGGTTTTTTCTGCAATAGCATCAGGCCTTTTCCCTGTCAAAACTGAATGAGAGAGGGCTGACTGATAGGATCTGTAGTCTGTTTGGTGTGTTCAGCAGAAGCACAGTGTAAGTCAGCTCTCCAGCTGGTGCCAAGTTGCAGAGTAAAATCTTATAATTGAGGAAATAATGAAAAATTGCTCCAGACCCTATTTTCTTTTACTAAGAAACTGTTTCCTAGGTGTTGGCATCTGTCTTTTACAGCTGCTGAACTACCCAGCTGTTGTTACACTTCCTGTATCTGCAGTTGGAGGATGGAAGAAGAAAAAAATTCTAACAGGCGTGTAGCTTTAAGGAACACCTGCAAAACAAATAAGTTTTATTTGGTCAGCACCTGGAAATGTTCCGAAGTAAACAGCACTGTGATTAAATCTGAGCATTGTTTACATATTAGCAATTAAAAGTTCGGTTTTAATTCGCTGTTGGTATGTGAACAAGCCACTGGTTTAGCTTACTTCATTTATGTTAAAGAGAAAAACATCTGTGAGTAGGCTGAGGTTTTAGAATCCTGTCATTTTGACTGATGTCATTCCATGGGTACCATAGACTTGTCTTGCTTTTCTAATTATATGGATAATAGAATCATAGAATGGTTTGGGTTGGAAGGGAGCTTAAAGACCATCTGGTTCCAACCACTCTGCCATGGGCAGGGACACCTTCCACTAGATCAGGTTGCTCAAAGCCCCATCCAACCTGGCCTTGATATTTTCCTCTTGATTTCATTATTACAAGATTTTTAGCAGCAGCAGTCACTACATTATCTCTTTTTCTAAGTATTTTCTTAGTGAATATTGTGAGTCATGGTCCCCAAGGATACTGCAGTTCTTACTTCATTGAAATAATAAGCACTGTTGGCACTTGGCTTTTTTATACTGTTAACTCCCTCTTATGGCTGAGGAAAGTTAGGTTCTTCCCTACTGTTTTCAAAGATCTTGGATATGCAGATATTGTGAAAGTACTCATACTGAATTCTGGTCACAAAAGTTGTTGCAAGGCAATACTAAAATGATTTGGAGATGGTATTTAAGACATGCAAGGAGCCACCTGTGCCAAGAAGCTGAAAGGGTACTGGCTGTTAGAGCGTACTTAAAAAGGAAACAAAATGGATTTTTCAGGAGGGGAATGGTAGGGTATCAGCAGTAGCAGATGTAGGTGGCTGAGTCAAATGTGAATATAGCTGATTGGATTAATTGAGCATGTCTTCAAATGCCTGCCTTCTGGGGGTCATAGATAAAAATGAGAGGGATGAGTAGGCAGAATAAAACTGTGCGCCAGTATATTTTCTGGCACTGGCTTATAGAATTCAGATCTTCTCTCTTTCCCCCTCCACCCCAATAAAGAAATCTTAGAAAGGAGGCATTATGGTGTTTGCTCTAAACCTCTTCCAATTTTATAGGGTTAAGTACATCACATAAGGAAGGGGATTTTTTTAATAGGTTTTTGTATTTTTTTTGGGGGGGAGGAAACATCATGGTTTTATGGTTTGGGTTTTTTTAGAAAAGCTTTCTGCTCCTGAAAAGATTTTTTTTTATTCTCTTTTTGTTTCTTTTACACCTTTTGCCTTTTAGTTTGGCATATCATAGAATCATTATGGTTGGAAGGGACCTCTGGAGATCATCCAGTCCAACCCCCTTGCCAAGGCAGGGCCACCCAGAGCAGGTTACACAGGAATGTGTCCAGGTGGGTTTTGAATGTCTCCAGAGAGGGAAGACTCCACAACTCCCCTGGGCAGCCTGTTCCAGTGCTTACATAAGTAAGTTCTTCCTCATGTTGAGGTGACACTTCCTGTGTTTTAGTTTATGGCCATTGCTCTTTGTCCTTTCACTGGGCACCACAAAATCTGGCACCGTGCTCCTGACACCCACCTTTGAGATATTTAAATGCATTAATAAGATCCCCTCTCAGTCTCCTCTCAACAAGATAGGACCAGCTCCTGCAATCTCTCCTCATAAGAGAGATGCTCCAGACCCTGATCATCCTTGTGGCCTCCACTGGGCCCTCTCCAGAAGCTCCTTGTCTTTCTTGTGTCGAGGAGCCCAGAACTGGACACAGTACTACAGATATGGCCTCACAAGGGTCAAGTGGAGGGGGAGGATCACCTCCCTCAATCTGCTGCCACACTTCTCCTGATGCACCCCAGATCTCTATTGTCCCTTCTGGCCACAAGGGCACACTGCTGTAGTCAATTTATCCACCAGTATTCCCAGATCCTTCTCAGCTGAACTGCTGGGAGGCATTCTGGTTGACTTTGGTTTTCGTGTTTCCTGGAGTAGATACCACCACTGAGACTGACTAAAAGTCTTCTTTACCTAATCTCCCAAGAGAGGACTGAGAGAGAATTTTGTTTTGATAAACCACGTTAACTCTCTACATGCAGTGGTGGCTTGCTCACTGCTGTGCAGCCTTTGTACATTCGAATTCCTAGCGTTACAATCAGTCGTCGCCTATTTAAATGTTAATATTGAAGGAAGTGTGGATGTGTGGCAGCCCTGCTGGGTTATGCCTGATTCAGGGATGTTTGTTTAATGATTCATATGTTTGTGGAGGTTAAGGAAATACTTCTGCTCTCTTTAGAATTGTGATTATTAAAGTCTTCGCATAGAAACCCCAAAAGGTGCAAGAATTGGATGATTAAAGCCAGTAAAGTAGCACCAGGATTTTATTTGCCTTATTGCCTCACTGAAAACTAGGAGAGCAGTGGAAGAAAGTGAAAGAAGTGTGACGCTTGAAATAATACCGAATGCTGGGTGGCACGTGCATGAATCTTAATGATTACATCACTCTTATGTAGTCTAAAATAAAAATGAAAAAAGAAAAGAACTAGGATAAACATATGTAGATGAACATATGTCAGGGTTTACCATGCTATCCTGACCATGTTTTCTACCCCTGTAGTAAAAAAAACTCAGAAAAGCAATTCCTCATGGTATAACACTACGATAAATGGACAATTTACAGAGGTGGATTTCCAAGGTTAAGGAAAACATCAACTGGTAGCTTTCCTTGGGAGAATGCTCTTTTCTCCTCCTCCACACAGTTGTCAGTGTAAACCTTGTTGAGCTGTTTCCTTCAGCCTTCCAAACAAATTCAGGCCTGCAGTACTTACCTGAAGTTTGTGGGAGCTGGGCTTGCTCCTATGACATTGAGCACTACTGTTCTTTGGAAGGAGAAAAACCAACATATACAAAACAGCTTAGCTGAAGGTAATGACGATTTATGGTGTTTTGATTTGGTCTTACCAAATATAAGAGAATGTGTGCCTGTAAGTGTGTATGCATAATGTGTATGCATAATGTGTGTGCTTGCTTGCTAGTCATTTATTGTAAAACTGAAGGTAATTCTGCAGTTTTCATTCAGACCCTTACATGTACAAGCAGAACACTGGAAGAACAGAATCACGCATAGTGCCAACTACAAAAGATGAAGGCATGTGTTTATTAAAATGTAATGTGAGCTGTAAGATGACATTTAGTACTTTGTCATGAATTCCCTAAGTCAGGAGATACTAGATCATATTTATTGCAGATTGAGTGCATCTTGTTGATGGCTGGCCATCATGCAGATTGTGCTAAGGGCTGGGCTAAGTGCAGCTGAAATCTTTGAGAATGCTTTGTTCCAGCCAAAAATAAAGGAAACTGGTTTATAGTGTTTTAATAGTGTATTACATCTCATACCAGTCTGCTGTCATAAAGAAGTGAGAGGCAATTATATAGAAAAAAATGGTGTGCCTTTGTGTGGTTCATGTCACTTAATTTTCAGGTAGTGGAAAGTGTGGGATTGCTTAGCTGTGGCATCTTGAAGTGTTGCTGCTTTAGCCTTCTATTCTTGTAGTCAACAAAAGCAGGAGGGGTAAGTGGGAGACAGGAAAGGTTTGGAAGGTGTAAAGAAAACCTAAATGCTAATATTGCTCTGTGTGCTTCATGTGGACAGATACAAGAGCATGTGTGTTCTTATGTGCTAATCATGAATGCTTTACTTGAGATCTCTGAGGTGAGCACATTTAATGTATTGAGGTGGTGATTTCAGTTTTGCAGGTTTCTTCATAATCTTGTGTGTTGTTCATGTCTGCATGGAATGAAAAGCATTGAAATTTATTTTTCTTATTTTTGCTCTCTTTCACGTGTATAATTTTCATATGAAATTATAGAAATTGCAGCATGTCCCAGAGGTACCAGTGTAAATTATCAAACCTGTGCAGTAGAAGCAGCCTAGCTGCAGAGAGCTAATAGGTTAATTTACCATTCTAACCACAAGTAATATTGCCCTGGAAAAGCAATACACAGTGGCTACATATTAAATTCCACTTGTCAATTAATGCTACACTTTTAGCCTTTTAATTAAAAGAGAACCCAGAATTATAGCAGTACTTGAGTTGGACTTCTCTGCATGGCTGGAAGGTGACGTTGCAAGAAATGTTATTTCTCACTCTTCTCCTGTCTTGGGCTGACCATAATTTTGCATGGATGCTGAAAGGCATTTCAGAAAGATCAGTAGCTTCTATACAGGTAACTGGGTGGGGAAAGTGCCCTACTGTTCTTAGAATGTGATACAATTTGTCATACATGTAGGTTGTGACATGTTGAATATTTTGTTATCAATAAACAAGGTCGCCGTTGTTGGGACCCAGCTATGGTAGGTAGAGAGAACAAACAGCAGTAGCATCACCAGCTCTCCCAACGCTATATTCAGCCTCATGCTGCTTGATGTTTCCATTGCAATGCCAGGGTCTCAGTTTTCCTGTTTATATAAGAATTTTTACTTCTGTTCTCATCGATGCAGAGGAAAACCTGGGAATTTGAATAAAAAAGGAATTAGAAATCAAACGGTGAAATTCAGATTTATTTTTGAAGCCAGTCTCAAGGTATTTTTGGTATCTGATTTAGGATCTTTCTGAACTGCTGGGAAACACTTCTAGAGTAGTTTTTATTTCATCCTGCCCCCATTTTCATGGCTTCTGTTACTGCATACTTTCTTTTAGTGAAAGAACAGCCAGAATTTGTATTTAGAATGTGTGTGTCAGAAGGTTAAATACCCACAGAAAAGCTAAATGGCTCAGCAGGTATAAACCATCACATTGATTCTGTTGTGCTTTTGCATTCAGGCACAGAAATTTTGCAACCCACATTGGAAAACTTGAAGTACACCCTTGTTAATAAGCCCACTGCTCCATTACTAACAGGACCAGTTGAAACTTTTGAGTGTACAAGATTTCACACTGTCTGATGGAGTGATGCTAACATAAAATGAAGAGGGCTTTATTGGGCACAGTTGTGTTTGAAATGAGCAGGTGTAGAAGAGAGAAACTCCTGCTATGCTATTCTTTCATCTTTTATTCCTGCCACTGTTTCTGCTGGTACAATTCAAGCAGGTCAATGCCAGAACAGAGCAGGCACTGGGCTCTGCTCACGCTGAAACGCCTCACTATCTGGGACTAATGCCAGGACTAGGCAGTGGCTAAAACCCCAGGAAGAGGTCTGTAACAACTCCTGCACAGTACTTCCCTTGCTAGAAGTTGAGGAACAAGGCTATGTAGGCACAGCCTATCTAAGTACACACATTGCTCGATGACCTTTTCAACCCAGCAGGTTCAGATTGCAGAACTTTGTGCGATGGAGATTGAGATCACAGTTAATCATTATTGAGCTGGGTGTAGATGGGATCGTGAAATGCTGGTCCTGTCATTCTCTTAAAACAATGCCTTTATTGGCTGCCAGGAAGCTATTTGGCAGGTCCCCTTGCGTGGTTTACCTCAGGAAAGTTGGCTGGAGGGTGACCAATAGAATGGGAAGTGTCTGAAGCTGAACTTGCTCGAAGGCTGAGAGGCTGCCATGTTTAGCCATGTAGACCAAGTGCCAAGAATTAATTAGTTTCATCCTATGCTACAAAGCAGAAACACAAGAAGCGGCTCTGATGTTGTGATTGACTGTGCAGGTGGAGTCTTGTGCTGTGGTGAGGTTTCCCATCATTCAAAAGCTTTAAATCAGAGGTCAGGGTTCTATTGTGAATAGATGAACCCAAACTCGCACGTACCAGATTTCACAAGCTTCTTTATAAGCAAACAGGTTAAAATACTTAAAATGAAAGCAGCCACATGCTTTGTTGTTGAGACTTGTTGAGTTTTTCCTTGAGCTGGACGGGGAGATTGTTTTGATTATTTTACTTTGCGTTTGACTGTACATGCATGAAACCACACCTGATGCACATTTAAAGTAACTTTAATAAGGATGACAATACTCCTCTCTATTGTACTCCTGTTTGTGACTTCCTGGAAACTGGGTTTATTTCGTTATTTTAATAAGCTTTCTGTTGCAGTTACATTTCTTGGCACATTCTCAGGGGAGGCTTTGGCTGCTGCTCTGAGAATTCATTGTAAAAGCAATGCTCCTGCCTGCTGGGCAAACTGCTGCTGCTGCAAATACGGAATCGTGAATTCTTGGCATAATTCTAATCTATTAATTTCACCTTGGGAAAACAAGCTCCTCTGGTGTTTCAGATTTCATACTGGGCCACAAAAGCATAGATGACTTCTACCATAGAATCATAGAATAGTCAGGGTTCAAAAGGACCTTAAGATCATCAAGTTCCAACCCCCCTGCCATGGGCAGGGACACCTCACACTAAACCATGTCACCCAAG
>JBCJKH010054224.1:11545-22294 GCA_039877255.1 Loriculus beryllinus
AGTTCCAACCCCCCTGCCATGGGCAGGGACACCTCACACTAAACCATGTCACACAAGGCTCTGTCCAACCTGGCCTTGAGCACTGCCAGGGATGGAGCACTCAAAACCTCCCTGGGCACATTCACAACCTCCCTGGGCAAAAGGGAGGTTATAATCCTATGCTATGTCAAGGAAGATATCCTGGCTAGCTAGCACTGAGATTCCTGGTCATCTTCCATATTCTACCTTGTTCCGAAACAACCTCATTCTTACATTAAAAGATTATGATATTGCAGCTTGTTAGAATATTCTGGCATCTTACTGTCGATGTATTCTTTTGCTGTTAGTTCTTGTTTGGAAAAGGGTGCAGTGTTTAAAGAGTTTAATTTATGTAAATATATTAGTCCTGATGGTTACAGAGGTCTCCTTATGGAGCATTTGTGGTCGGGAGCTTGTGGTTATGTGGAAGGAAGTTACAGAGTAAGTTGCTTGCAAGCAGGTCTCCCCCGTTGTTAGTGCACTCATTTTCATCACCAGTGTTCCCAGAAGGGTATTTTAGCTGGACGTTGCCCCTTAAGGCCCCTCACTGTCTGTCTGTGCCCTCTAAGACTGTTATGAGCACCAGCCCTGTGCCTGGCTTTCCTTCAAAGGAGCTGGAGCCTTATGGCTGGATGGGGACGCAGTCATCCTCTCTCCCTCCATTCTCTCCTATTTGGAGAGCTGTGCCATATGGGTGCTGAGAACACCCATCATCTTTCCTCAGATGATTTACCAACCCCCAACAAGCTGTGCTTTCCTCTCGATATTCCTTCTGACATGTGCTTCTGAGCACGTATACCTGTTAAATATCTTAAGTATCATGGGAGCCCAGAGGGTAGGTCAATGCTCCCATCTGTCTTGCAAGATGTAAGGTGACTTTCTCAAGGTGATGCAAGTACCTCAGCAGTCATACACCCAGAAATGGAGCTCATTGCCATGGATTTCAGTCCATTTTCCTTAAAACCAAAAGTCTGTCAGCAAGTAATTTGCTCACACAATTCAGTTTGGGGTGTTAAGATTGTGATTAATCAAAGCCAGACCTTGCGTGGTGCGTATATGCAGCATAAACAGAGCTGTTCACCTAAACAAAATGATTTACAAAATTTGTAAATGGAAGAAACTGTTACGAACCACAGGCTTCCTGCCCACTGCAAGGCACTGCATGTCAGCAGGTAGCTCTGCATAGGGCTTAATGACTTGTGCTTCACAAAACCCACTTCTGCCAGAGAAGATCCAGCCTTGATCTGAAGCCCAAGAAATGGATAGTCTGCTGCCACCAACAGCCCTTTGTTGCAGGGAACTGTCAGTCTAGCTGCTCCCGTACTGACTGCTTTGTAATCAGACCTTCCCTGGCTGTGCCTTCCATTAATTCACGAAATCCCTGTCTCTGCTGAGTCCTCACCAGCATTTCCCTGTGAAGGTTAGTATGTTGTGCAGGCAGAGAACCCCCAGGTGGATTTCGGGGCTGGCAGACCACACTGAGCTGCTAAAACCTGAACTGTTTCCTCCATCCTATTTGGATACCGCTTTGGCTGTTTCGTGTGCAGCTCCAGTTTTCCAATGTTATTTTAAAGATCTGCAGACCAGAACTGGACCTGTAATTTCATTTTTGCTCACATGATCTTTTCTGAAAGGGTAAAATATCTCAGAGGAGTGTGCTATCCCTCCTCGCCACAGCACTGTGCAAGGAGGTCAAGCGCACTGCTGGAGCCCATTGCCAGGTTCAGGCTTGCGGCACTCTGGACACAGGCTTTCCTTTCAGAGGTATGGCCAGAACTTTTCATTCAGCCGTTGTCAGCTTTAAATTTATATATTATGCATCTTCTGGGGTTTTGTTATCATTTTCCCTTCATTATTTTCTCCCCCAGTGGTGGGGGAGCATGTTTTGATTTGTTGTCCTTTTTCTCATCTCCTCAAGCTGCAGTGGTTTGGATCTCTGTATAACTGTGCTGTCCTCATCCATTTCTCTACCAATCTCGGTTATCAGCTGCAAATTTGGAAATGCTTATTTCCATCACTGGTGATTTACACTCTGGAATGTCACTCTAGATATTGTGATTTGATGGTATTTTCCTGTTTACAGGTACAATGCTCAAGTATTGACCCTATACCTTACTGAAGGGCAAAGCTGAGCATGTAATCTAGGACACTGAAGACAGAGCTAGTGGAGTCTGGTGAGATGAAAAGGAAGGAGTTCACTTACATCCAGGCTATTTACATGTGTGTAAACACATGTAAATGTGTTCTGTTTCTAGAAATCTGAAACAAATCTGTTCTGTTTCCAAGAATGTATTGAATGTGCCATTCTTTGTGTTTGAAATAGTAGCAGAATAACCTAGTGGTTACTAAGGTAATAAGAACCCACCGTTCTCTAACCAATTCATGTAAGTAAAGTATGGAATTTAATTTCACCCTGTGTTACCTGAGGCAGCTCTGGCATCTGATAAAACAACTGATCTTCACATTCTTCTCCTCTTCCCTCCTGATTTTCACTGAAAGATTGAGATGTTTCTCTTTGTGTAAATAAATGTGGCTGCCCTGCAGATGGCAGGGTAGAAAGCAGCCTCAGGATTACATCTTTTGTCTTGCAGCTGGCTTTCCTCAGTAACTCAAAATGTATTTGTCTTCATGCTGAAATGCTTCTATTGCATGTGATTAGTATTGAGGATTTGGCACCCGTGGAGTTCCTCTTTTTTTCTCTTGATATACAACTTACACATTTGGTATCTGTTCTTGTGCTGTGGATTGCAGGCATAGCATGAGTGTGCATCCCAGATTAAATTCTTAATCAACAGGAGGAGGGCTCCTTTCTGATTGTGTATCACAAAGCAATATGGTGAAAACACGGGTTTGCAAGCACTGGACACCAGTAGGTGAATGGGTGAGAGACTTACCTGGGGAAATGGTCATTGACAGGGACTGTCACTGGCCTTGGGAGTGCAGGCAGCAAACAACAAATCCGAAGGAACTGTGACCGCTGTGCAACCAGGCAACACTACACCCCGGAGCATCCTGACTTTGTAATGGAAAAAGGGAATCCATACCAAGCTACTCAGCAGCTAATCAATCACCAGCGTCCACCGGGCTGGGCAGGGAAGATTGTATCTCTCACGTACACAAGAGGGAAGAAGCAGCAGCTGTGGCACGGGATGGAGTTGTGCTTGAAGTAAGGGGATCTATTGAAAGAGAAAGGCATCTTGTTTGCTGCATTATGGGCCTGCAGAACAGTGCTGCTGCTTTTATATGCTACAGATTGTGAACAAATTAATCTCTTAACCATGTTACAGTGATACCAAGTCATCGGTCAGTCATGAATACAACCTGCCACATGTGGGGTATTTTAGCTATTGGCATATGAAGACTTCATGTTCCAGTAGCCTATCTGCTCAGAGAAGAGGATCAGGGTGATGAAGTGGACAGCTGGCATAATATACAGACACTTGAACCCGGAAACAGAAAGACAGCTGCTAGATCTAATTTTAAACAAGTCTTGATCAGATCCATCTAGATCCCGGTTGTCCTGATACAGCAAAGTCACTAGCGGGAGCAGAGAGGTGTGAAGTTGAAGATACGGGTAAAAAAAGCTTTTGTGAGAAGGGGAACCGTCCTCTTGCAGTTATGGTATTTCCATTTCTCACAGTGAGTATTGTCAGCTTACAGAAAATGTGAGTGGAAAGAGTTCCTGGCTGGTCTAACGCTGCTGCACTGGCAGCTTTTCGGGGCTGGCTTAATGGGCCAGGGACAGGCTGCCCCATGAGCACAAGGGAAGGCAGCGCTGCTTTAGATTAGGAAACCGTGTGATAGTGGAGGGAGGGGGGTTAATATTTTAAAGTAATACAGGTTACAGCCTCGGCCAGGTTTTAATTCTGAGGTTTACATCAGGCGCAAGGAATGCTGCGGGCAGTAGCAGCGGCCTGGAGTGCCATCTAGTGGGACTCTGCGAAGCTAGCTTGGTTTTGGTTTGGTTTTGTCAGGTACAAAAATAACCACAAGTGAAGTTGCATTGATATAATTCTCGTTTAAGATGAGGAAATCTGACATTTTATTAATTCAGCAGCTGGACAAGTATTTTCGATTTTGGTTTTGCTTTCAGAATGCTATCATCAAGTTGGGTTTTTTTTTGTTTTCAAGGAATCATAGAATCATAGAATGGTTTGGATTGGAAAGGACCTTAAGATCATCAAGTTCCAACCCCCCTGCCGTGGGCAGGGACACCTCACACTAAACCATGTCACCCAAGGCTTCTTCCAACCTGGCCTTGAACACCACCAGGGATGGAGCATTCACAACCTCCCTGGGCAACCCATTCCAGTGCCTCACCAGCCTTACTGTAAAGAATTTTTTCCTTATATCCAATCTAAACTTCCTCTGTGTAAGTTTCTGTGTTGAACTTTCAGCTTTCCTGCCTCCTGTACAACTGGATCCTGTTCTTGATGTTTCAACACAAAGGCCATGAATTGATGGCTACCGAGGATGGTTTATTTCTAATATTCTACCATGTGTCCTTTCGAAACATCCACTCCCATGTGTGCCATCTAATGCTCTTATTGCCCACAGGCAAGTTCAGAGGTACCAAAGCTACGAAAGGAAGACCAAAAGGCACGGAATGCACTCTTAGCTGATATCCAGCAGGGAACTCGCTTAAGAAAAGATACTCAAATCAATGACCGCAGCGCACCACAGATTGAGAGTAAGTGTGTGCTCCTGTGCAAGGTCCTGGGTGAGCTGCACTCAGTCGTGGTCATTTGGATGGTGTTCAAACTGAAGGGCATGTTTGAAGTTCAGCAAAGGGCTGCATCTTCACAGGGCTTTAGAGTGCGGAGAGGGGACACTTTCTAAACTTGCATCCTGCTCAAAGATCAGTAAGTACCAACACTTCGTAATAGCTCTGTAACTGATCACCTTAACAGGGATTCCTCATCCCAGAAAAACAGAAACGATGAAATCTTTGACAGTTTAAGTGGGAATTGTTGGCTCTAGCAGAAAAATTGTTCTTTATTAATGAGAACAAAAAACACCAAAGAAATCTGGAAGCATAAATGTAATGTTGGCTAACACAGCTTTTCTGGTGTCAATACTGATTAAAAAGCACCAAAGAGTACTTTGCTCCAGGATATGGGTCAGAGAGTAATTAATGGCAGTTTACTGTATACTACCAGTAACTTTCCTTGCTGAGTGCTTAAAGAGAGAAAAGTCTGGTCTTGGCTGTGTTTGGTGCTGAGTTTAGCGGTGTGAGGATGAAGTGACTTTCTGATATACCCTGTGGGTTTTTTGTTCTTTTTAACAGAACCCAAAGGAACCAACAGAGATGGAGTTAACCCAGCTGTTAACAAAAGTGGCCCTCAGCAGCCCCTGGGAGGCTTATTTGCAGGTGGCTTTCCTGTCCTCAGACCAGCAGGCCAGAGGGACATGTCAGGTAAGGGCTTCATTTGTGTCTAAGAGTCGCTGGGGGGAAGTGTGATTTGGGGTATAAGTACTCTGGTGTGAGATTTATTGATTGATTCCTATTGGGGCTTTTTCTGAACCCTTAGTTCATCATGTACCCGTGGAAGGCTCAATTAATAATGTGCTTAAAATCATCTTTCTAGACCTCAGCTGCCTTATTCCTCAAAACGCAAATAATGAGCTGTCTCTACATGGGGTAGGAAAGAGACTGAATAGATTGTACAGATTTTTGAGGTTTTTTGAGGTTTAATGAAAACTTCTAACTGTGCCTTGAATAGAGTATTGAAATCTAAGCTTATCAACTTCAGCACAAATGGTAAAGCAGTCCTATTTCCCTCCCTTCATTAGTGTGTATTTCTATGTTATTACAGGCTTGTGTGTTAAAGATCTGTATGTAAGATTTTTGTCCTCTGGCTTTTATAAAGCACAGCTTTGAGCCAGAAAGGTAGCTTACTGACCTGACAAAGAAGGTTCTTGCTTCAAAAGGCAGGAGGGAGGCATGTGTGGGAGCCCTACTGCTGCGGAAGCTCCAGCATCAGTGAGGGGTGACTTGTAGACTGGCAGACAATGGCCCTTGGCACTGCTGGGCAGCTGGCGCCTGCTCAGGCAGCATAGAGCAAAGCAGGTACGTGCAGGGAAAGACAGATCTTGGCTCTACATCCAAGGTTGTTTGTTTCTTCCTGGAAGGCAAACCCAGGATTCACAGCACTGCTTGTGCTAGGGCTTACTCATTCAGCATCAGCTGCAGCAGCTGCTGTGAGTTGTTGAGTAGTTTCAATGGCCATGCCTATCGGACTATGTGAATATAGAATTGATGCCTTTTTTGACATCTTGCTTTGTGAAAAATCCTTGACATTTAATCAGCAAAATACGTTCTGTAAGGTCAAGTGTTTGGGCATTTGCTGTTGAAAAGCAAACATCTGAACCTGTGCATTATGGGAAGCCTTTGGGCCCTGCTTTTAAGACCTTGGCTTTTATCCATGGGACTGAGATTCATGTAAAGTTGGTGTGAACTTTTTAATCTTAAGTGAGCACTTCAAGGGTGCAAGTTGATGCACATCAGTTTACTTGTGCTCTTTGAGAGCCCTTTTTGCTAGGACCCTCAATTCCTCCAAGCAGACGGCTCATCGATGTTCAGCAGGCTGTACCAGGCACATGAGGTGGGTATGAAGATCCAAGCCTCTGCAGAAAAGCCACTTCTCCTTAAACTGTTCCATTTTGCAGAAACTGACAAGCAGGGAGGAGAGCAGAGTCCCTGGTGCTCACTGGAAGCCACCACCTCCTAAACCCCGTTACACCAGGGGCAGTATGTTGGATTATGAGGTGTTTGGGGAGAATTACTCGGGGTCACCACTGGGGAGGGGAAGATGAAGAGCTCGCCCCGTGCAGTGTTTTGCCCGGGGAGCGGGACCAAAAAGCCACTGTATAACGTGTTACCTGTTTTCCAGCTGGGAAGCCCGGGCAGCTCCCTGGGATCCGTCCAGCGCTCCCCAAGCCCGCTGCCCCACCGAACAGCAGCGCTGCCAAGGCGACCAGCATCCCCTCGCATCCCACCGAAGGCCCCAGGGCAGCTGCCCCACCGGATCCCCCCAGCACCCCCCGAGGACCCGGCACGGTGCCCGGGCGGCCCAGCCTGCCGGCCCCCCCTCCACCGCCTCCTGCTTCCAGCAAACCTTCCCTCACCTTTCCCCCTCCTCCCGCTGTGCCCCCCCCAGCAGAACGCCCTCCCAAGGGGGTGTCCCCCAGCACAGCCCCTCCTCAGCCTGACAAGCTCCCTAAGCTTCAGCCAGGTGCTCCACATGCATCCCTTCCACCTCCTCCTCCTCCTCCTCCTCCTCCTCCTCCCCTGCCCTTTGTGCCCCCCTGCGGGTTTCCAAGCAGGACAACCGATTTCCCGGCTGCTGCTCCCACCCCAGCTGAAGGCAGAGACTGTCTGCCCCCCCCTCCGCCCCACGCACACCCCATGACCTCCAACAGGCTCTCCTTCCCACCCTCCCCAGCCTTTAATAGCGCTCCATGCAGCGCTGACGTGCCCCCGCCGCTGCCCCCCAAATCTCCCAACCTGCTGTCCCAGCTCCACAAGCCAAGCAGCATCCAGTCCTTGCCGCTCCCTCCCACCCCTGGCCCCCCGCAGCCCGCAGCACCGGTGGCACCGGAGACCAGGAAGAAGAGGCCTGGCCGAGGCGCAGGTGAGAGCGGTGTGCTGGAATGATGGAAGACGCTTTTCCTTCCCTTTTCCTTCCTTTTGGCCAGTCACGGAATTGCACTGGTGGCTGGAGAGCTTGGAGGGGTGAGGTGAGAAGCAGGGACAGCTGAAGGGTATGGGAAGAATACTAACAGGTTGCATGGCGTGCATGCGAGACATCAGGTTCCTCTCAGCCCTGGGCACATGGGCCATACAGTTTAACTGTGATTCTTGGAAGCAACATGCTGATCAGTGAAAGCAGCGTCTGAGGACCACTGGGCTGCTTCTTGCCTTTGTGTTGGCATTACTGCATCTCCAGCAGTCTCCTAACAGTCTCCTAACGCTCTCAGGTAGGGCAGTGGAGTGCACATCACCGTGTCTGCTCCATCTGCAGCTGCTCAAGCACCAGCCCAGCCATGACATCCATCTACTGCAGTACCCCTGCAGTCTGAAGCAGTATCGGCAATGGCTGGGGAATGTCACAGGAGAGAATAGAACAAAGATGGGGCAGCTCTAGCCAGAAGTGAGCAAAGGCAACACTGGTGCAGTCCTCTGCTTTTCAGTAGAGGAGCAGGCAGTGCCTTCTGTGATGAAGGTGATGGGGCCAAAGGTTTCTCTGACTGCTTGGCGAGCGGGGATATGAGCTATAGTGTGCCCTTGAGCAGATGGAGGGCATTTATCAGACTTCTCTGATATAATGAAGATAATTAAAAACAAAAAATGAGGCTAGATCTGTGTGGGTTTGAGAAAAGGAGACAGCGACTTAATAAGGCACATCTGAGCACAATGTTCTGTACCCCCTGCTTCACCAGCCACGTCTTGAGTGAATATGTTCAAGCCACATGTTCCCTTTAACAGCCCTGGGAAAGGCCGTGTGCAGGTCAGGGGCTGCCTGATGGGGGTTAATGCTGCTCAGGAAGTGTCTGATGAGCCATGATTTTATTGAGCTATCTATAGCACACGGTGGCTCAGCTCTCAGTTTCCATCAAATTAGCCTGCCTGGCTCCTGGCTGCCCAGGGGCAGCAGCAGTTTGGAGAGGCCTTGGGCTCCTTCCCCCTTACACAGTGCCTGTGGTAGGTGTGCCCAGAAAGTACAAACTTTGATGGCTCTTGAACTCCTCAGTGAATGCACAAGAACAATGGTAATATCGCTGGCATGGCTGCCATGGTGTCAGGAAATTGTTTTCTTTTAGAAATACCATTCAGCAGGGCTGGATTGGCTTTGGTTAGGGTTTTTTTTTTCATTAAAGAAACTGCTTGTTATTGTGAAAGTGGAATGGTAGTCTTCCCATCTGAATGGGACTAAACCATACTGCAGAATGTTGGACTTTCCTTAGAGCTAGAACTACCATAGTGACTTTAATACTTAATGCTCTAAATCCATGGTCAGGCTTGATGAACAACAGCTATGAAGCTGGGTATGCTTGCCCCCAGTATTGCGTTCCCTCCACACTTTCCCTCCTCTTCTGCAAAGCTTATGCTCGGTTTGTTAAGTCACTGTAATGTTTATGCACTGGTCTGCTACTGCTTTTTCAGGAACTGGTGCTGGGAAGCTAGTCACACCTCCACAGCCACCAGCAAGATCACCTACAACTGAGCTTACCAGCAAGTCTGGAGTCTCAGCCTGGGCTGCAGCTCATGACCCCTACCCACCACTTAAAAATGGAAACATGCACCTCATCGGTAATATCCTCTAAATCAGATCTCTTAGCCTTAGTTAACAGTTTCAGTATAAAAGCCTGTGTGTCTGAGACCTCAAAAAGCCAGTCAAGACTTTCTCACAGCACTAACAGGGTACTATACCCAGAGCCATTAGAAATATTTTTGTACAACCTTATATAATGAGAGAAAATGAAGGCTTTTCACGCAGGCTTTGAATCGTCCAGTAGATGAGAAAAGCATAAGCTACCTGCAGAATTATTTAAGATTGTGAAAAGTTGCCATAATGTCCTTTATATTACTATTCTTAAAACCAGTTTGTGGATATTTAGTAGCTTCAACACGATAGAGCAAAGACTGCTAAGAATTATTTTTGTGGTCTGATGAACTGGCTATTCATTCACAGCTAAATGGCTTGAAAACCACCAAGGAATTACCTCTGTACCGCAATATCATCATCAATGCAGGAAACTGGAACTGCAGCCAGGAGCTTAACTTCAGTTAGTAGCAGGCAGTGTTTGCAATTAAGCCAGAAAACTTGTATGGCTCACAGAAGTACTCACCAAGATTGGTTATACAGAATGAGTCACTATCATTTCCAGGGGAAAACGAGTCAGCATGTTAAATTGAAATGACTTGTGGCATTTTTGTTATTATTTTCAAGTCTGTCTCTAACAGTGACTGATGTTTATTTCTCTGAAACTTCCCAGATGACTTTGAATCTAAATTTACTTTCCATTCTGTGGAAGATTTCCCCCCACCTGACGAATTCAAGCCATTTCAGAAAATCTATCCCAGCAAGATAGCTAGAGGTGAGTGTGTAAACATGAGAAGATCTGATAGTTATCCAATAGGACTAGAAGCAGGAGTAAAAATAAAGAATAGAAAACAGCATTAACTTGAAGAAGTGGGCTGCCAGCATAGGCACAGAGAGTAATAGGATTTGTTACAGTGGTAACAGGGACCAAAGATATAATGAAAAGCTCTTAATTAATTAAAGTCTTAGGAGCTAAAACCAGAATTACGTGGCTCGGCATGCAGGCTGTGTTCTGTGGAGCGTTGAATTTACAGAGCCCTTAATTTTACAAACAGTGGTGTCACATAAGCAGACTTGGGCAAATACTGAGTTGGGGTTTTTTTTGTTCATGAACTTGTATGATCACAAAAGAAAGGTGACTTGATCAGTGTCTTCCATCACGTGTTTTGAGCTAAATCCTGCACATGGTGTTTTACATACCTGAGTAACAAAGGGACTTAATACCTGAGCCTTGTCAGGAAAGTAATGAACAATTGAACCTTGGCTGCCTCTCCTTTAACTTAAAAACTGGGTATCAGGTCACTGTGGTAAGAGCAGAAGTTCACCTATCCAGCTTTGACAACTTGCCTGTATTTAGTTGGCTAAAGTAGCTCATTCAAGCTCAGCTAGAATATTGACAGAGGAG
>JBCJKH010054225.1:0-14220 GCA_039877255.1 Loriculus beryllinus
AGCAGTGACAAACTAGAAATGAGTTTCACTTTTGAAGTTATGTCAACTTTCAATATCTGTAAGGATACAAATTTACCAGCCCCTCTGCTAAATTTCACCCTTCTCCAGTGTTTGATATCTTAGCTATTCAGAACTTCCCTCGCTGCAACTTATACCCATTACCTGCCATCCTATCAATGTGCACCCCCAGGAAGTGCCTGGCTTCATCTTCTCCATACTTTTGCACTCATTAGTTGAAGACTGCAGTAGTATGTCCTTCCAGTCTTCTCTTTAGAATGATCACACGCACCCCTATCAGCTTTTACTTTTCATTGCTCCAGCCCTCTAAGCCAGTGGCTCTCACTAGGTTCACTGCAGCATATCAGTATCTTTATTATAACAGCATCTATCCAAAACTGGGCTGAACACTGCAGATGTGGTCTACCAAGTACCAAAGAGTGGGTAAAAAATCACCTCCCTCAAACTACTGGCTACAGTCCTGCTGAATTCAGCCCAGTATGCTGCTTCCATTCACCTCTGCAACGGTGCATTATTCATGATCAACTTGCTGCCCAGCAGGACTACCTTAAGTTGCTTTGCATCCTATCAGTGTCCAGCATGTACTATTCCCCATACATTTTGGAAACAAAGACACTTCATTAATTGTCAACAAGGACTTTAAATGCTATTCTTCATTACTACTTCCTCTTGTTTGATTAGGGCTTTTCAAATTTTTTATTTTAAACTAATATACAGTCTACATTCATATACCTACAGCCCATGAAACAAGTTAACTGTGCACAGGTAACCAGTAACTGCCAAGCTTAATGGCACATTCCCAAAGTGTCTAACTGCACAAATACTTTTAACTAATGCTTTTTTGCATCTACTTAGAAGAGCAAAAACGGTCATGCCATAGTTTGTAAATGGATAGACCATTTTCGTTGTCTTTAACACTAACTAACATGAGTTAGTAGTCTCAACCAGATTCTTCATCCCCAAGAAACACTCAAGTATCACCTAACAACCCAGTATTTCTGGTCCAGTACGGAACTTCTTCAACACAGTTTACCTGCCGTGACTAGCATTCAACGCACTTAGTAATTCAGAACAAGGAAAACCAAGTATAATAGAGTATGTGACTATGATGCTACATACAGGTGGAAAATCCATGTAGACTATGACCAAGTAAACGACTGAAGATTCAGTACAACAAAGTGAAGAAAAATCTTAACATAGCAAACTAAGTAAGATAAAAAAGGCAAGGCAGAGAAAATTAAAAAGCAACCACAAAATAGTTCAAGTTCTATGCTGAGGTAAGGTTGACAGCAAATGGAATCCAAGGCAAGAATGGTCAGCAAGGCAAGTTCAATAGGTTTTCACAGCTGTAGTCACAGGCTGGCTGAAAGCTACATTATGCAATCAAGACTCCAGTTTATTGAACTAGTTTTAAAAAGGAAAAGGTAGCTTTATTTTTAAACAAGATGCATCCTGTGTTTGCTAAGGCTGTAGTTCCACATAAATAAACAAACCACATCCAGTCTAGGACAGGACTACCGTGGTTTTTAATTCCCACTCCTTTTCCCACTTTCTTTATCACAACTCTTTCTCCCTTTCTCCCTGCTTACTGCCAGTCTGTGACATGGCAGCTAATGTGGTAGAAAGATGAAATACAAAAAACACAGCAAACATGCAACACCTACACAACCCATCCCCAAAAAAATCATTTTTATGATTGACAGGGCTAAACTGACTCCAAAGAAAAGGCTAGTGCTGGTACAAAGAAGAGAGGATAACAATTCTAAATTAGGTTGGTTTCAACAGTCATGCAAGGAAGCAGGTATGCTTATTAGAATTTAATCCCATGGAAAATACACTATACTGAATTTTTCGAAGCCAGTATTTTGTCTTCTGAGTCCAAATCTGCAAGTAAAGACTTGCAGAACAAAGTGTATTTGAAGCCTCTGCCTCCCCAGTCTGTTTAACTTTGCTAACTTTTCAAATCCTCTTTAAACTTCCAGCTCTCAGTTATCCTAACTGCTGAAAGGCTACACACTGTTCCTTGCCTGAATTTGTATAGCTTTTGCAATAATCAGCACTCACAAATTAAACCTTCAATATTAGGGGGATGGGAAACGCAATCTATTATCTAACATGTTACTGGGTGCATAGTCTGTTGGAGACCAGGATTAAGACACACTCTAATCTATTCTCTTCTAGTTGAGGAATAGACTTAATTTCTAGAGTGTGTTAATAGAAAGCATGTTTTCTTCTTGTACTTAAGTCATTGTTAGATCTTCTCCAAACTCTCCAATTCTTTTCAATTATTAAAAAACACTGGACTTCATTCAGCTCATAATTGCTGTACTATACACAGTTATTAGTCAGATCATCTCAGTATGTCTATTCGTTAATTCTCTGGATAGAAGCATACATAATATAATGATGGCCAACAGTGACAATGGCAATAATTCCAAGATATATCCAACATTTATGTCTGTAAAAACCAACCAACCTTTGCTGTGCTCCCCATTTTCTGTCCCTTCTAGACTGCAGTTACTTATTACATGTATGACAGAACTTAGTATCTGAGCTTTCTAGATATGCCTTGGCCTATTTAATGAGGCACCACGTGCCAGAACAAAACTTCAACTTCCGAATGAACATTTTTCAAAGTAATACAACCACCACAAGCAAAGCTAAATAAACAGCACCCTCACTCCCCAAAACTAGTGCACACAGAAATGCTACTGCTATTAATTCAAAACACGCCTAGTAAATTCTTCCAGCTTCACAACAGTCCTTGAATGTATATAGGATGCTATATTATTTATCATCAATTCTTGCTCAAAAAAAATGATGACATTATTTCAGGTATAACAGAACACTAGGTCCTCTTCCCCCTTCCACACACACATTAAAAAAAAAAAAAGATAAAAAAAAGGAGAAAAGACACTGATGCCACACCCATATATTGCAACTCTTATCACAGGCTCCTAGGAGCCAAAGTTATGGACATTATGCTAGCCACTGTACAAACACAGAATAAGATCGTTCAAAGCACAAACAACCTAAACATAAGGGACAACAGATGGAGAGAGACAAAAGGGAGAATACAAGGAAAGAGCACTACCATAAACAACAGTTAGAATTAGTTCTTGTTATAAGTATGGTGTGCTCAGTCCCAGGGCAACAGGAAAGGTGGTGGTCTGGCTTTGTTTTCAGCAAGCTTTTGTTTCCTTAAGCTAACTTCTTTTGCATTACCATGTTGCAAACTGTTTTAAAGAGTACACACAGAGAACTTCTCTATGCATGAGTAGCATCACCAGAGAATGAACAAAAGTGTGTAACTACCCATGATGTCACTTCCTAAACAGAACTCAAAATCTCATTAACAACAAAAAAGACAGATAATATCCTTCACAGCTAAACCCCAAATTTAACTAAAGACAAGTAACCTGTTATTTTTACAGTCATAAAACACAAGACTCAGAAAGACCAGTCAATTAAAGCAGAAGACAAGGAAGCCACTCTTTTTCAGGATTCTTAACCCTTATCATTAAAGCAGGATCATTTTTACCACAACTGTAGGAAAAAGTGTTACCACAAGACACAGAGATTAAAGGTGAGGCATTAGACTTAGTCATGTGATTTATTAACACAACTAAGTAACAAACAATTAAAAGACAGCTTACTATGTGGAAGAAAGCCGCCCTCTGTTAGAAGAGTAGTGTGTGCTGTGCCAAAAACAAAGGCTAGGTTATGAGCTTAAACCAAAGATCTCATGACAATGCTGTCTACAAGTGACAGACAGCATGGAGTTTTCTCCTTCTGGGGGATAAGGACTGCCTTTGTGATAGCAGCCTGAGCTAAAGGTCAGACATCCACAAAAAAGTCATAAGCACACACTGAGATTTAGCTGGTATAGAGGCAGCAAGTCCAGAAAAGAGACTTGAAGGTCATCTATACATAGATGATAGTTGAGTTTATGAATGAGATTAACAAAATAACTTTCAGAGAAATGTAATGTAGTACTAGGGGTAAATGCCAAACTGGAGAGGTTTGACATGAATCTAAAGAAAAGAACTCCAGAAAGAAGTACAATTTTCATCAAGGTTAACTTTCAAGGGGAGGTGGGGCGAAGTTGCATCCTGAATGGGCTTTTGTTTAGAGTTCAGGACTGTTATATAGCAAAAACCCTAAAGGAACACAACATGCCAATATGCTTCCAACAAGTCTGCAGGAGGAAAACAAACAAACAAACAGGTCCATATTCCTAAGGGTGACTGTGAGCCATAACAGGCCTAAATTAGAAAATGGTACACAGTTACTCTACGGATTATGCCCGATTTTACCATCTTCCAATGCCATCTTTCACACATCAAGAAAATTGAGGAAACTTCATGTAGAAACCAACACGAATTCTTCCATAATGACACTGTCCTCTCTTAATGATCTGCTTCGTTGCTGCTCCTGCCAGTTAGACTGGTGGGCTATGGTGCAAATATCTAAACAACTGTTCTATCAGTTAACAATGTACGAGCAAGTGTACATCACTGCTTTGCACAACCTATTAAGCAGAGGAAAAGGTGGAATTTAAACAATATCCTGCTTAGCATGTGTCATTAAGTACTAAAAGTAATGAGCAGGTACTGTTCCTTGACAGACTTTGGTACAGCACTAGGTACACAGATTTATGTATTAAAGCTTTTAGAAGTTACAATGATACAAACTGAAGGGTTCTTACAGCCTTGCAAGAGTTAAGGAAAAAAGTTCGTAAACTTCGACATACAGTTAAGTACAGTGTGCCTAATTCACTGATTTTAGATTAGAAAAAGTAACATACTAAGTGTTAAGTATTTGACAAAACCAAAAATATCCTTTCTGCACAACAGCAATGCATGATTAAGTAGTCTCATCTCAGACAAAGGAAACAAAAGAACCAACACAACCCTCTTGGGCTTCAAAGGCTCAGTAGAGTTGGGGAGAGCAGTGGGAACGCCCAAGTATATTTCAAACCATTACCGCAGCTACTCTGCTCACAGCACTGAATACTTGCTTCTGCACCTCTGCCTCAGTGATGAACCCCTGCTACCCCCTCAGATTATTTTCCAGTGACTGACAGTGGAAGGAGCATAAGAGGAAGTTATGGTCAAGGTAGCTCCAAAAGATTAAGAAAAGCAGAAAGAGATGGAATGCTTAAGAATTACGACAAACTTACAAAGCATAAACACCCTCTAAACACAGAACAGTTTGAAAAAGACATTGGTGGCAATTGGTCAGTTGACCACAAAATTGTATAATCCATTATATTTATGTTGGACTAGTAAAATCTGAATTTGTGGTCTCTACTATAACCACTGACTGAAATAACTTTGTTCTCGTAACAAACTGGAGTAAGAAAACAATTTTCATCATTGAATCCATGAAATGTTTCAGGTGAAAGCTTGAGAACCACTCACTGGACAGTTATGATCTAACCTGTCTTGAGGACAGCTATTGATCTTATCTATTGCAACTGTTGACGTTCTCATCCACACAAACATATAATCTTACTTTTCCCTCTGTGTGAGTCCTACTGAACTGCAGTGGCAGAGTTTCACAGAATAAATAGGATTTTTGTCTTAAAATTGGTAATTTCTGGAAGCTCACGTAAGATAAAAGCCTTAAATTGTTAAAACAATTAAAGTATAAATAAGTGACATTAAAATAATAAAATCTTTTAGGTTGGAAAAAGACATTTAAGATCATGCAGTCCAACCATAAACCCAGCTCTGGCCAAGTCCACCACAAAATCATGTCCCTAAGCACCACTACATGCCTTTTAAGCACCTCCAGAGATGGTGACTACACCACTTCCCTGGGCAGGCTCTTCCAATGCTTCACAACTATTTGGCGAAGAAAGTTTTCCTAGTACCCAATCTAAACCTCCCACGGAGCAACCTGAAGACATTTCCTCTTGTCCTACTGCTTGTCACCTGTGAGAAGAGACCGATACCTGCCTTGTTGCATTCTCCTTCCATACAGAGAGCAAAACGCTCTTCCACGAGTCTCCTTTTCTCCAGGCTGAACAACCCCAGTTCCCTCAGACACTCCTCATACAACTTGTGCTACAGATCCTTCACCAGCTTCACTGCCCTCTCTGTACCTATTCCAGCACCTCCAACTCTTTCTCATAGGGAGGGGCCCAGAACTGAAAAGAGGACACAAGGCACAGCCTCACCAGCACCAGGTACAGGGGCACAATCCCCTCCTAGTCCTGCTGGCCACACACCTTCTGGTATAAAACAGGGTATCTTGACCTCGTGGGCATACTGCTGGCTCATAGTCAGCAAAGCCAACCAGAGCAGTGAATGCTCCTTAGCTATCTCAGTGGGAGTAAGGGATGGAAATCCACATAGCAGTAAGACAGAAGTCTTGTTGATGTACTAAAAATCAGGGAAGCACCTGAGAAGTCACATAGGAATTATGACTTCTCCTCCAGAAAAGCCAGCAGGTTGAACAACTCAACCGAAGTAAGCATAACCCAATGCATGCAGCATTGGCAACAAACGGGAGGAGCTGGAAGCCATTACGCAGCTGGAAAACAATACAAAACCAGTGAAGCCCAATGTTAACTGAAGAGCACATGCCACACAACTACATTCCGTAAGTCTCACACTGCTTCCTTCCACTTAAAATTTCTCTTAGAAATACAAAACACTCTGATAGACACAGAAATCTTGGTCCAAAATGAAGACTTCTAATGCTAGCATCTAAATTGAGCAAATCATTCATATACGAAGTCAGCATCTACTGCCAACCCCATCTGCCAGCAGCATGTAGGGTCAGCTACAAGTATGGAAGAAAAGTGAGGTTTTCCCCTGAAACCCAGTTATCCTCCTGGAGCATTCATCTAGTAAGTTTAAATTACTGAAAGCAAGATAAAGTTTAAAAAAAAAGTTAAAAAAAACCCCAAATTGTTAAGTTAAACTCAGCATTCAGCCCACTACAAAACTCACACAGCACATAGGGCTTTTAAAAGCCTCATGAGACAAGTATGACCTCAAACTTCTTGGAAGGGACAGCTTACTAGTCATTTGAACTCTTCTGAATTTCAGGTTTCAATCCCTTTCCACAGGTAGGTTAAATTCACTATTATTTGTGATGTACCTGCATTCTGTAAATAAGAAACAGTTCCTCAGGAACAGTGGATTTTCCATTAATAACAATACTTGATACAAATTCTTCACAGAACTCCTCAACCTGCTTTTGCTGCAGAGTGTATCAGTTGGTTGCAAACTCCAACACAAGATGACAGAACTTCAGTAATTCTGTATTTAGGCCTCAAGACCAAAATGAAAGCTACCATAATAATGCAATATTACTCATGATGACAAATAACTGCTCATGATGCTGCTGGAGAAAAAAAAAATCTTAAAAGCCAGAAAAAATCTGAAAGAAGTTGTACCAGTTCTGGTCCCACATACCTCCATATACTTGAATAAGCTCTGCAGAAGACAAAGGAACTTCCTTTAACTTTTTCACTGGCATTTGTACATTCTTGCTAATGGAAATCCCTCTTAGCATATTACTCCAGGATAAGAAACAGTAGAATGCAATCAGATACATGAGTGAAAGAGGATTAATAATAATGTAAACCAAATTTAATAGATATTCTGATTAACAGTCTTTCGCTTTTAAAAAAAGTTATTTAGTTTAACTACCTAATAATGTCCCATCACCACCTTTATGTCATAAATTGTGGAAGTTAGATTCCTAGAACTGATGTTGCAGCAGTCAGCACCAAATATATTCCCTCATGCAACAGCATGGCTTATCACATGCTTATCACTTTTTACCTCCAGTCATGTGCTAGAGAAAAGGCTGTACCACCACAGCTGGAGGATATAATGTGCCATATACTAGGATGGTTTTGTACAAGACATTAGTGTAATTCACAAAACCAGCTGGCAACTGCTTATTGAGGTTTACTGAATCTTATCTATACAGCTGTTCTTGGCAGTATCCTCATCTTTTCATAGGCAGCCACACAAAGCTGCAATAATTTTTTCAAACCAGCTCCAGTACACATCCTTTTCAACTCCCAACACAACAGCCTCCCTTCCAAAGCATTATTTGCCTTGATCACTCTTAGAAGTAACTTTTTCAACATGAAGAATCAGAAAAAGAACAGCTGCTAGACTGGAACATATAATGAATCAAAAGTAAAATTAGACATCAAAGACATAGTAAGAGTTGAAAAATTTAAAATTACAGTAGGAAGCCAAGGTTTAGAACAGAGCACTTTATTGATGACAACAGGCCATACAAACTCTTAAGTGTCTTTCATGAGGTTTGTAATTTTAGCAGCTCAGAATGATTCCAAATCTGATGCTTTCCTCCTAAGCAGTGAGGTTTTGCAGAGAACCGCTCATTCTTTGTAAATGTAAGCTACCAAAAAGTGACAAAGGAGGCTGCAAACTAAGCAAATCTGGGAAATTACTATGTAGAATGTCAAGGAAGAAGGAAAAAGTAAAGGAAAAACTTCTAGATGCAAGTGGTGGGGAAGACTACACCACCTGAATCTCTTCATGTTCAAGCAAAGAACCCCAAGTGCAAGAGGCACTAACCTCACTGTTTGTTCTCCGGACACAGGTTCCCACTGGACCCAGCTGCACTTCCCACCACAGCAGCCACCTCCCAGCCCACAGCCCCTGAACCTCTCTCCCCATCCATGAGCACAAGATATCACTTCCCCCTCAGCTGTGCTACTTGGTGATTTCACGATCCTCCATGCAAAAAGAAAAACAGAATTATTAAACAGGGCACAGGCCAGAGACAAATCACGCCCAATCCTAGACAGGAGTTGCTAATCCACTTCTCCTCAGCCAAGCTAACACCAACAGAGATCACAACCCGCTCTGAAAATCCCACAGAGGTACACCAAAAATAAAAAGCTGCGCGTTTCCCCAGAGACCTCCAGCTTTTTGGGGAAAGGGCAAAGCAGATGGCTCCGAAGCCCAGTCAAGCACACAAACTGCCAATGGTGCCCAACATCACCTGAGCAAATCTACGGGTATAAGGAACCAGCATGAACACGAAGAAAGATGCTAGACTACACTCTGAGAACTGCCGGGCAATATTAAACCTCTCAAACCTCACATTTGCTTCAAGATACGCAGGACACGAGATTGGAGAAACAAGGCGGGGGGAGAAAATTTAAAGATGGCTTAAGATATCTCGTCACGGATAATACACGCTCCAAAACTCTAGAGGGCACCCGAAATATGCCCTCCCCCTCCCTCCTGAGCTGGGTAACGCGAGCAGCGGCAGCAGCCCGTCGTCTGCTTGCCGGAGTTGGTATTGCAGGAGCGATGTCTGCAGCAGCAGCGCCCACCCGGAGAAGGAGCCGCCTCACAGCCATTACTGGGGCTTCGCCCCAGGGCAGCAACTGCTGGACCCAAGAATTTCTTCACTCAACCCCAGAGGCCCCTCCTTCTACCCCTGCCCCCGGGGAATATGAGGGAAGGTGGGTCAAGCCCTCCCTAATAAGGTCTAGCAGCGGCAAAAAGAGATACAGAAATGGCACTCACAATGGAGCTCCCTCTCCTTGTTGGTCTCTGCCAAGGCTGCACCAAACCGGGCTGGAGCCTAAGGGAAAGATACGGGGTTAAGGCGAGGCAGGCAGCGCCCCCAAGCAGCGATTCCTTTGCCTGGCCAGAGCAGGTACCGCCTGCATCACCCACCACTTCCCTCTAATCTCAACCCCCTAAATAAATAAATAAATCGGAATTACCCTCCCCAGGGCGAAGGAGCGCTCCTCCAGCCGCCGGCTCCTGCTGAAGGAGAGGGACAAGGTGCCGCCCCGAGGGCTTCTCTGCGCGAGTGCGGGGGAAAAGCAGCGGCGGCACCCACGGCCGCGAGCAAATATTACCTGCTAAGTTGCCTAAGCAGCCCTGAACCGGCGCCCCGGGGGCTCGCTAGGCCCACAGCGGCAGCGCCTCGGCGCCGAGTGAGCGCCTCTGCCGGGCGCACGCTCCCGTGGCAGTTGCCCCTGGTCTCGGGTTTGCCCCCCTGCAGTCGGCCAACAGCACTGCCGCCTCCTGTCCGCCATTAGAGGGACCCAGCCAAACAATACGGGAATGGAGCAGCGACGACGGCAGTATCGGCGGAGCGCCGCGCCGGGCAGGGGAGGGAGGCACACGCGGGGGGGCGGCGAGGGCGGTGGGTGGGGGAGGCACAGGGGCAGAACAACAGCGAGGGCCCGGCGAAGAAGGGAGGGAGGGAGGGAGTTAAAATAGGAGGCGCTAAACTAGACCCGGCCCTTCCCCCAAATGCCCCCTTTCCCCCCCCCCCCCCCCAGCGTTGCCCCAGGCGCCCCCCATTTATCCCCCGTCGCCCACCTCCGGGCCACAATGCTTATCCGCGAGGCTGCCCCGGTCCCGCCCGCGCCCCCGCCACAAGGGGTGGCGGCGCAGCGGCAACGCCACCGTGGGGTACTTATCCCGGGTAGCTCGGAGACACGGCGGCTGCTCTCCCATCCCCGCCCTGGGGGCAGTTCTGCGCCGCCACCAGCCCACCAGCTCACCCCTGAGGCGCAGCACTCCGCACCCTCACCTTACCCGGCTCCCCCACTGCTGGCGGGTACGGACCCCCCCCGCGGGGGACGCACGCACTCTGCGTTACTGCTCCGCCGTCTCAACTCTAACTCGGTCCAGTCCCGAGCGAAGCGCAGCTGCTAGCTAAGGGGAGGAGGAACGGGGCCAAGGGAGCTCGGGGAGATCCGCCTCTCTGCCCCGCCATTGGCTGCCTCAGAGGGCGGGCTGTCGCGCTGGGCTAGCGGAGTGGGTGGGCAGCCCGTCCATCAGAGCCGCCCGCAGACGGTTGACCCTATAAACTGCCAATCTTTCTCCTGGGCACGCCTGGGGTTTTTCTCACTTTGATCCGTCAGGTTTGAGGAACCCGGATCGTTGCCCACCGGATCATTACCCGCTTCACGAGGGTTGCGCTCCTTGACAGCAGCAACTCGTAGAAGTTCGCGCTACCGCCTGCCCATGTTCTGCCGGCAGGGAGGGTGCGCTGCCCGTCCTAGCCCTGCGTTCAGGTCCCTGCGGGAGCCAGAGCCCCGGCCGCGGAGCGCGGGCTCACTTCTCCCTCTCCGCCCCCTAGCGATGGGGCTGGCGGGGCTCTTCCATGGTCCTCCGAGAGGTCCGCCCAGTTCCTTCCCTCAGTAGGGCTTTGCACCTGGGGCCATTTCCATGGGGGACTGTGGATAATGGAAGCGCTCCCCCACGGGCAAGGGAGAGCGCACGGATCCCAAGGAGGGCGCTTCGCCCGCGCTGGGCAGCCCGCCCTGCGGAGCAGCGGCGCCCGCGCCCTGGGATGCCCTCTTGCCCCAGCCGCTCTGGGGGAGGGCGCCATGTCAGCCACCGACATAGCTCCTGGAGGAGCTGGTGGTGGTGGTGGTGGTGGTGGTGGTAGCAGTGGTGACGTCCTCCATTTTGTCGGAAGCTGCTGCGGGGAGCTTGGGACCAATTCGAACCAATGTGGGGCGCTCATTTGAGGCACCTCTGCGCGGCTCCCGCGGGAAGGGGAGCTGGGTGCCCCCGGCAGTGCCGTGGGGTGGGGAAGAGTACTGAGGGCGGCCATGCGCCGGGAGCCAAGCTCTCCGCCCGTCCTCCGCCAAAATGGAGGATGCGCACTTCCCTTGCGCGCCTCCTTCCCCCCGCGCTGGCCATGGCATTCACGCCCGCTCCTTCGAGGACTGGGAGAGCTCAGTCTCCCATCTTGCCGGCTGGTCTCGCTCTACCCCATTTACTCATCCTCCTCCGCCCATTAGAGGGGGAGAGAGTGCGCAGTGCCCGCCCTGCTTCTAGCCGGTGTCAGTTCGTGTCGACCAGGCAGAGCAGTGTCCCCTAGAGAGATCGTCTTGGCGTGCGCCAAGAGACCGGCTCAAGCCGCTGGCGCCATTTTCAGCGCAGCGCTGGGAGGCTCCCGCGGCATCCGCCCGGGGAGCCCAGGAGCAGCCCTGCTCTTGATTGTAGCAGGAGTCACCTGAGGGATGGCTTCTTCCTCCACCACTCTTGATGTGTTTGGATAATAGCTTTTATGTGTGGGAGAGACCAGAAAATTTCTATCTTCTATTGCCACAACAATACATCAGATTTCCTCCCAATGGTCGCACCCGGAGACACAAGCTTCAGTCAACAACTCAAGCCAAAAGCTTCTCCAACATACTTACTGTATGGATGGGAATTAATGTGTTGGGGTTTATTTTCACACCATTTTAGCCATCCAAGGAAGCTTGGAAGGGCCACTTGGTGAGTGGGGAGAGAACCATCTCAGGGCTGGAGGCAGCTTGTGCCACCCATTACTTCTGCCTGAAAAGAAGAGGTGAGCTGATGGCAAAACAGCTCTTGCACAGCCACTGCCAAGGAAGAAGGTGCCATGGAGATAAATCACGACCCCTTTTGAAGGTCTCCTCAAAGCTGCCCTGTAAATTCATAAACTTTGTTGTACCGCATCACACCACACGTTCCTCCTAATAATGTTCATAGTAACCAGAAGCTTTTGGAATTTCGGCATTAAGTCACGTGTGCTACATCAGGTCAGCTGGCTCCTGACCATTTCCATTATTAGCCTTGAGTATTTTCTAGGTTGCTAAAAGTCATCCTCCACATAACATATTTTCCAACCTTTGCAGTTGCACATCTTAAGAAGACCTCTTTTGTTCTAAAACAGTGCTTATCTATAAATATTCATGTTCTGATGAAGTTCAGAAAGAAATTCAAGAAGACTTAAGCACCTGGTTTTGAGAGCTTTGATGCATCTGGAGATGGGTGGTAGAAAATGAGTGGTTTTCTAATTTAGAACATCTTAAGTGAAACTTATCACTTAGTAGTCATGAAAAAAGTAATCAAACAGCACCTTCTTCTTACCACTGCCCTAGCAATAGTCACTGCCTAACAGTGTTATATACAACTTTTACGTAGCAAGGTAGCAATAGAGCATTTAATTAATGTTTTAGATTGTATAATTCAAACAGATGTTAGTAGTTTTGCTTGCAATTTTGGAGCTCTACTGAAATGTATTTATATATACAAGTCTATAACTCCACGGAACTCCTGTCCCCTTATAGACACGTAACCCTACTTTTTAATTCACATGTTTAAATGTAAAGAAAAATAATGAAATATGCCATGACTTTTCCATTATTTTTTCAGCTGACATCAGGAAAAAGGAAGAAAATGTTAAGAAACCTATGTAAATTCCTCTTCATCTGTAAAACCATGTATAATTCAGATTATTTTTAAGAGTAATCCAGATCAAGTAATTCTTTTTTATGGTTTGAAAGAGTTAGTATTAGCTCAAACTCTAAGCAGTAAAATCTCTTCATGAAAACCAGAAAATGGATGTATTTATAGGCTCCACACCACTGATTTCATGGACAGGCCTGATGTCAGCAACTTCACTAAAAAATGTCGAATGTATTGACTAGCAGTAGATAAATTCAACAAAGCTGAACCAACAGTATGCTCAATGACTTACAAGAAGAGTGACATCCTTCTATCTGTCATGGAGAAAATTGTCTCAAAAAGCAGTTCACTGTATTTGGACTGAGAAGTAATCTGATATATTTTAAAGAGTTTATGTTTCAGCAGGAATCTTAAGCATATTACCAAGCCAACCTTCAAGTGATGCATACTATATTCTAGGCACAGGATGAACATAGTTTAAAGATCCCTCTTGCTATCAGAAATATTTATCTATGATAAAGAATAGAGACATTTGTACCAGAATTAGAAGGAAACATATTCCTTTCACTGAAGGACTTCTTCAGCCTGATCACTGTTTAGGCTTACATCAATCTAATTGTCTGGGTGTCTAGAGCAGAGTTCAGAATAATGAAGAAGAAATTACTTCTTTGCTTCAGTCTTCACTGGCAAATGCTCTCATGACACCACCCAAGACTTGGAAGGCAGGTGCAGGGACTGTGAGAATGAAGACCTTGGGCCCACTGTAGGAGAGGATCTGGTTCGAGACCATCTTAAGAACCTCAGTGTGCACAAGTCCATGGGACCTGATGAAATCCATCCACGCGTCCTTAAGGAGCTGGCAAATGAAATTGCTAAGCCACTGGCCATCATATTTGAAAAATCATGGCAGTCAGGTGAAGTTCCCAACGACTGGAAAAGGGGAAATACAACCCCCATTTTCAAGAAGGGGAAAATGGATGACCCAGGGAACTACAGAGCAGTC
>JBCJKH010054226.1:0-13378 GCA_039877255.1 Loriculus beryllinus
ATTAAATGGTCCCCTGATGGAGAGAAGTACGTGACTGTGATAACAAACAAAGTGGATATCTACAAACTTGACACAGCTTCAATCACTGGCACTATCACAACAGAGAGGAGAATTTCTTCACTTCGATTTATTACAGTAAGTTGAAAACAGAAAGGTGATGGGAAATTGGCTCAGTTGAGGCACATGAAATTAATTGCATTTTTTTTTCACCCCATTCCAAGGATTCTATCCTTGCCATAGCTGGAGGTGATGAAATTATGAGGTTCTACAGCTGTGACTCTCAAAAATGCCTGTGTGAATTCAAAGCTCATGAAAACAGGTATTCTGTATTTGTTTACTATTTAAATATTTATGGCAATGCTGAGTACTCAGTAAAGTTCAGTGACTTATAATGTTCAGCATATTTTACTTTTGTATTGTTTTAGTGTAGAACTTTAATTTATTTATGTGCTAAATTTAGGACAGACTTGTCTGCTTTTAGTATGAGCAGAAGTACTGTGCTTGTCCTTGCAAGTTGCAAAGCAATAAGCTATAGAATTAGAAATACTACAGTTCTAAATTTATGAGTTGCACACTTCTGTGTATGTGGTCTTTGCATTTCTGAAACGGGGTACCAGTATTTTCCTGCAAGACCATCTAAAGGATGTTTAACCAGTCTTACAAATGCTTAAATAAAACAAACCACTTGTACTTCTTTCAGACAATAGGAGGGTAATCACATATTCTCTGTTGTTACTGAACACAGGATATTTGTCCAAATGCTGCTTTTAGTTCATCAGAACACAAAAGCATTAGCTAAAATATCATTGATGTCGTTAATGGTGTGTGCTTAAAAGTTTTAGTGTTCTGAATTGAATCCTAACGAGCCTAGCAAAGACAGGCACTCCCACTGTAAATGAGAGCCATCAAAACAGATTTACTGTTTCTGCTTCTTCACTGGGTTTCTGTTCAAACTGATTTTTAATCTGTTGCCTACTCATCTTTTTAATTTCTGTCAGATTTCTGTTCTGAACTGAGCTGCCATGCTATAAAGTAACAAAGCACTACATTTTCTTCACAGAATAAAAGATATCTATAGTTTTGAAAGAGAAGGACAGCACATTATTGTTACTGCATGCAGTGATGGTTACATTAAAATGTGGAATCTGGATCTTAATAAGGTTGGTCTATTTAACTGCTTGTTACATTTATGGAAAAATATCAGACAACCAAAATTGCAGACAGTTCTGTTATAAAGATTAATTTTGAGTCACTGAGGAAATTTTGCTTGAAATCTGGAAGTTTTGATCTTCCTTCATGTTATGTTCAGTAGGGATTTGTATGTATATGCACATATTTTTATGCACTTGCATGTTTCTCTTTGTAAATTTTTTAAAATTCTGATATTACAGAGATCTTGCCTCCTGTTTTTCTAAGTCATGCTTCCCTTCAGACCTGGCTGGCTAGACATAATGCCTATCTAATCAGTTACATTATGTTCTAAGGACTGCTGTGAATTTTTGTAATGTTGATGACTGCTGCTGCTCTTTTAAAACCCTGGGGCTTGAAGGGGTGTGGTGGTTCATGTAGGGAGCAAAGGTTGTCCTTTTGGAAAAATCAGGTTAAAGTACTGTGTACTTTCATTTGCTGTATTTTCAAACAGCTCTGAGTAGCACAGTTCAATAAGGAATCCTGTCTTGTCTTTAACATTTCCATGTTGATTGTTTACTCTGGGCTTGTCTTTTAAAATCACAATTAGATTTTTTTTTAATGTACTGCCTTGTAATAAAGGATCTACTATATTTTACTGTAAGTATCTTGCATAGTTCAAATAAATACTTCACAGCATTTATACACTTTATATATCTTATCTGAATTTGTCCGTTCTTGTTTTTCCCAAATGTGTTATTTTCTTCCTGAGCAAGCAAAATTTTTTAAAACTATAAAAGTGTGGGCTCTGCTCAGCTCTGTGAAGTAGAATATCCTAATGCAAGTAGTTTCTGATAGACTGATGCTGTTACGTTGCACTTTTGTGACACTTTATCCCCTGATATATGATATTTGTTCAAGTGTTTTGTAGAGCTGACTGATAAAACTGCAATTAACCAATTTGAAACACGCTCCGAAGAGATTACTTTTGATCAGCAGCCTTGTCTTTGTAAGGGAGAAAAGGAATCTGATGCAGTAACTTAATTCAGGTGTTTTTTTTTTTTTGGCTGTACAAAATAAAGCCCTATGACTCTAGAAAAACTTATGAAACCATTAATTGCTTTTTTATTTTTTTGAGGGGGGGAATGTCTGTAACCCTTCTACTTACTCCTCATGTTAAACTTAACCCTGATATGCCTGAAAACCATTGATCTTGCTTATCAAGATATGTTCTTAAAGGCATTGGTATTTTTGTCTGTAAAACCACTGCTAAGGAAGGTATTGGGAATAAGAATATAACAATGTGACCAGTAACTAGTATGCAGTCTCTAGTTCTAAACATTGTTAGGCACAAGAAAAGAAGTGGAAGGTGGACAGTAAGAAACTTTCTCACTTTAAATACTTCAGTAAATTTAAACAAAAATAATATTTAATTAATCTTTTTTTTTTCTATATTCAGATTAAAGAGGTACCGTCTTTACTGTGTGAAGTTAATACCAAAGCTAGGCAGACATGTCTTGCAGTCTGGCTTGACCCAGCTTCAGAAATGAAAGAAAACTCTGATAAGGTTGCAACATTGTCTCAAGGTGAGAGAACTGCATGTTTTTTCAATTGCTGATATGACTGTGAAATGGAATATACTAAGTGGGACAATTTTAGTGTATGCATTGGAAAAAGTTTTGGTATCTTGAAGAATTGGGGATAAGACACTGGCAAGTGATACGAATATTCTTACCAATCTGATACCATCTCATGTATGCTGGAGGACATAAACTTCTTTTCACTTTTATTGTATGAAAGTTTTGTTTTCTTTACTGGAATAATTTACTGTGGAAGCTACTGTGAAGCTTTTGAGAATGATAAGAAAAGAAGAAATAGTTTGACAGAAGTGCATGTCTTGTTTTCCTATAAAAAAAATTGGTGTGAGGCCTATTTTTTTTACCTAGGTCTGAGGGTAGGTGAGTGAACTTAGGAAGCCTTGCACAGTTGGATTTTTGCTGTTGTTTTTCTGTATTGTAATCTATTTACATGATCTCTAGATATTTTCATATCACAGGCAAAGCTAGCATAAATTGTACATTTCACTGTAAATAAAGGAATCATTTATAACTCCTTTTATAAAATAAGATACAAATATGTCTGTGCCATTTTAGACTATACAGACCAGACATAAGTATCAGTGTGAATAATTTCTTGCCTTTTTTTTTCAGCAAATGAAGATGAAAACCCATCCATAGTCAGGAAAAATGAAGGTTGTTGGACTGATAAAAGTGGTAGAACAGCAAAAAGAAAAAGAAAAGTTGCTCCAGGGAAGCAAAAATTGGAAGCTCCACTGCAAAAGAAGAAAAAGAAACGGAATAGCTCAGCATGAAGGCAGCTACTTTCTCTCTCAGATAAAAAGTAGATGCTGGTGTTGCTGTAGTTTTTATAAGGATATAAACCTCTGGCAATACATATACCTCTGAACTGATCTGTTGATTAAAAGTAATGAATGTTTTTACCCTAATAAATTGACTAATCATCCTGGGAAGTAGCAAAAAAGACACCGCAACGTTTTCTAAGTGAATGAGGCAAAAATAAATTCATAATATCTAATGTTTATATATTCCTGTTAACAATAGCATACACTTTTCAACTGGCTCTGGAAAATCCAGGTAAAATGATAAGAAATGCTGCATCTGTCTCAGTTACATTTTTGTCTCACTTAAATGTATATTAAAAACACAAATGTTTTCATTTTGGTGTTGAAAAAATTGCTGTTCATTTGACTCAAAATATGATCTGCCTTTGTTATGCATTGTTCTCCTAGAATAAGAAGGAACAACTTAAATTTAGTTAAACTATTATGATCACATTTCTTTTGTACATACATTCACAGAAAATTATACTTTCCAGTTCTTGACATGAACTTCCAGGGTTTATATGCAAAATGTTTGGGTTTTTTACTGTATCCATACTTCATGCATTTAATATTTTTTAAAGTCTTGGTACCCATGGTTCACATGATCGAAATCTTTTGTTCAGAATATGGTACTTGTTTTAGGTGGAAGAGTTTATGTCGGTTGGGTTTTACCTTCTCTTCCCCTTTCTCATAGTATTTTTTCCGGTCCTTGATCTGAGCTACACTCTTAAAAAAGAAACAGACATATCTGACATTTGAAATGTTTGCCATGCTGATAAAATGTCATCTGTTTTACACTTAAACAAAGGGAACATTATTTTACCCGTATTACAGTTACTATCTTATTACTAATATACAGTGGGAAAAACAGTTGAGCTGGAGAGAACAAGGTCAAATAGCTGTACTAAATGTTCTCTTTATTTCTTTTAAAGTAAGGCATTTTAGTGTTGTTCTCCACACTACCAGAGTAGTCATTATTTCTTCTGTTTTCAATGAGTAATTAGAATTATACTTTATTCTGATTTACTTTAGTAATAATCTGTTCCTCCTTACTTGTGCAACAAGAGAAATGATAGAGAAAATCAGAAAAAAAAAGATTGAGCCAAATCTGGAGAGAGGGTAAACTATTTCCTACAGCTTGAGTGAATGCTCAGCTACTAACCAGTACTTGGCAATTTTTGTTGTTATTTCTTTGTAAACATCTTCAGTCCATTTTCCTTTGTAGTTTTCAGGAACTGCTTAGAATAATAGAGGGGAGGCAGCAGTGCAGAGCAAGAGTTGTCAGTGGTGAGAAAGTTCTTCCTATGTCAGAAAAGATAAGCTTGCATGGCACTGGTAGAGAAGATAGAAAGCTATGTCTGTAAGAAACAGCAGCATCTCATCTGAGCCCTAGGTGAGTTCAGCAGCTCCAGCAGCTGTGGATTTCTTCCAGTTTTCTTACTTTCCCTCTTGAGGATCCCCAGTGCTGGATTACAAAGCAGGGCCTAGTGAAACTTGAACCTCAGGGCTATTACACAGCTTGAACAGAAAGGGGAACCCCATCCAGGATAGCTTAGATCTGTATTGGTTGGGGCATTTTTCAGGGAGATAGGGGATCTGTATTTAAACCACTTAAGGCAACAAGAGAATTAAACTGTTTCTCACTTTTTCTGACCATTAGGCTGATACATAAAGATGAGAAAATCTGAAATGCAGCTAGAGAACTGTCCTGGGTTGAACTGTAACAGTTATTTTGCTTCTTCCTAGCTAGTGCTGTGCTATGTTTTGGCTTTAGTGTGAGAACAATGTTGGTAACATACCAATGTTTTAGTTGTTGCTAAGTAGCATTTGCTCTGATCAAGGACTTTTCAGTCTCTCATGCTCTGCTAATGAGGGGCACAAGAAGCCAGGAGGAAGCAGAGACAGGACACCTGAATCAAACTAGCCAAAGGTGTATTCCATACCACAGCACATCATGCCCGGTATATAAACTGGGGGAGTCACTGCTGCATTTTGCAGAAAGCACAGGCCTCTGATGTTCTGTGCCTTCTGGTACAAAGAAGAGCTGAAGCCCCTCAGTTCCGGAGCTTGGCTGAAGGAGTGCTTTTTCTTTCTATATGGTTAAATGTTCATAGGAGGTAAGTGCATAGCCAAATGGAGTAAGTCATGCATAACCATTTGAAGAAAGCAGTTCTAGCATGTAAAAAAAAAAAAAAAAATGTTTATCTTTGTAGACCATTGTAAACATCTCTGTTTTTTCCAGGAGAAAAAAAAAAAAAAGGAAAAAACAATAAAAAGGCACTAGCTGTGCTTATAATTTGAATATTCTAGAAATCCTCCATGAAAGGGCTATCCTGAAATTACTGATCATAGCTAGCAGCAGCCCACAGTGGCAGCTTATGCTATTCCAAAACTCAACCCCGAATTCTAAGCTGTACCACATTCTGGTACACGACTAGGACAGACTGAGTGTACACAAATGCAGTTAGGAGGGAGCTTTGCCCCTCACTGCAAAACCCAGACAAAACCACGTCTGCACTGAGGTCTCTCCGCTTTTTCGTTTAGGCACTGGGGCTTGCTCGGGCATTCCCGATACCCCGCCAGGGGGAATCATCCGTAGGTTATGTGGGCAGGCGCCAAGGCTTTCTTCTCCGCACCCCAGGCGCACCTTCCCCGCTGCAGTTTGCTGATTAGGTTCCCCCGCTGGTTTCAGAACAGCCGGAAAAGGAAAGCTCTGGGCGGTGCGTTGTTTTCTCGCTTCCCTTCCGCATCCCGCTCCGCCTCGGTTTGCTGTGGAACGCTGTGGCTAGGCGGGTGAGTTCTGTCCACGTACCCTCCGCAGTAGAGGAGAAAGACTCATCCCTCCCCGCCATCCCCAGAGCTGCGGTCCCAACAAATCGGGTTTCAGCTGTTGAACTCGGTTTAGGGCTTAGGCTTTAAGTAGGCCTTGCGTGTGGAAAAGTCCCTGTAGCAAAACGCTGTGTTTTGGGTTTTGGGATACTGACCCTCACACTAATTTCTTTTCCAGTTTTCGGCATGGCAGTGGACTGGCTCGGCTTTGGCTACGCCGCTCTGGTGGCATCAGGAGGGGTCATTGGCTATGCAAAAGCAGGTACGGTGTGGGAATGTGCTTGTATCTCCCTCTCCATCCTTCCCTCAGCTCCTCCAGTAACACTGTGTGAGCTGGGAGACTTTTTACCGAGGCGTCTTATCTCGAAGTTAACGCAGATGTAAAGTTTATCAGTTTGTGCCATGTGCTGCTAACTTGCTGTTGTTGGGGCGTGGTGCTTTCTGGGTTGAGCTGTTGCTTTTGGCTGATAAGACAACAGTCTGCTTTCTGGTAGATGCTGCTGTCCTGCCTTTGCATTGTGCTCTTTGAGAGAGTGGATATAAATTTGCTTTTTTCCCCTGCCACTTTAAATATAAGCATTTTATTATAAATGCTCTGTATGGCTTAAATTACCATTTTTTTCCCTTAGAGATTTATTCACGTTTTAATGTTTGATGGCAACAGTATACTGCAAGCTGCAGCATTTGCAGAAGGATCCTTTCTCCAAATAGAGCTGAACAATGCAAATCGATCCTTAAACTGGTTCCTTTTCTGGAGTCTGCATCATAAGATTACCCTCTGACCTACTGCTTTCCTTTCTGTCCCTTTTCTGAGTTTGACCTCCTCCAGACAGAACTGTGGATTCATCCCTGCTGCAGTACTGCCTTTTCAACTTTGAAAATCCCTTATAACCTCATCCCAAATGGGAGGACAAGGCCATGTCGATGAGAGGGTATCCGGATCACAGGATTTCTGAAGAGGGAACAAGAACTTTTATGGTGACCTGTAGGGATTAAACAACAAAATTCAAACCCACAACTATCATTTCCCTAGTAATAACTTGGAGAAACCCCTCCCAAAATGGAACCTTTGTCCGTAAAGTTAAGGTGGTGATACATTCTTTTATCAGAAGGTCAATTTACCCATACAGGTGGTGGTCAGCAGTAGGTGCCTTGGGAAGAATATGATAACAGGGCACATAAAGACTGATTGATTTTCCTCTCTTCATTTAGTCAGTTCTCTGTGTCTTGGTGTTTTGAGACTCAGGAACTTCCTGAGTCAAAGGTGATGTGGTTGTCCTGTTAGTGTATGTCGTAACTGCTTGAACAATGCCTTGAGATAAAATTCAAGGGTATGATGGCCATTTCTTGGCTCCCTGGCTTATGGAAAGAATTGTAGGTACAACATGTTGGTTGCTAAACTGTATTCTGTGCAGAACAGCCTCTTACTAGAGTGTGCATCTTGTAATGTACAAGAATATCTGGTGCTTTCTGTCATCTTTAACTCTTGCTTTTCGTACAAAAAACAGGATCTGAAGCAATGTCACAGTTACTTTGTTGACCACTGAAAAATGTTTACTTTCTGGTTGCAATATGCAATCCTCCTGTAACATTGAGAGTAGATCTTTATTAGCTTAGTTTTGCAATCTTGAGTCTTTTAAAGGTTACCTGGAAAATGGAGTATATAACAAACCATTTTCAATAGCATAAAGTCCTGAGTTCTTCATTAGCCTTACTGGGGGCATTCACCACTCACGATAGTCATACCACTTCATTACTTGATGTGATCTTTAAATCACCAACTTGGATGTGGTATCCTTTATCTTCTTGTATTTTGGGATTATAATTTATACTGAGGACTTGATCCAGAATTTAAGTGAGTTCAGGGAGCATTCTTTAAAATCTGCAGTTACCTTTGGATCAGATCTCAGATGTATTTAAGAGCTATGACCTCTCTCATTGAACTCCACTCTTCAGCAACACTTTTTGTCTGCATGCCTTCCTGCACAGTTCAAGTCCACGTGCCTTTTTTTCTGGTCTAAACCTCTTAATATTTAATCCACCTACTTTACTGCCTCTCAAGAAATTCTGATATTACTGTGTTGAAACAACACACTTCAGTTTGCGCAAACACTGATTCTTCTGCTTTTCTCACTGTTCTTTCCATCATAGACATATTAATGGCTTTTCTGTTAAAGAATTTAATACTAATGCTATTTGTATCTTATGAAAGAGTATTTGCACATGTTTCTGGGTGCAGATCAGCATGGTCTTAATATTTTAAAAGAAAAAAAACCCCTCTAATCTGCTTTATTACAATGAATGCCATTTTTTGTTTTTCTGTTAATGTTGGTGGTTTACTAAACAAGCTGATGCGCAAGTTTATTTCTAAGCTTCTAATAAATGCATTATCTCATTCAGGTAGTGTCCCATCACTGGCTGCTGGCCTTTTGTTTGGGAGTTTGGCTGGACTGGGTGCCTATCAGCTCTCACAGAATCCAAATAATGTTTGGATTTCTCTCAGTAAGTTGTTTAAAAATTTTAATTAGAAGGGATTATATTTATCCTAACATAAGTGCATAAAACCATTTTCAGAAGAGTTGAACTGATGATGTTAGAAATCTAGTTTCAATCCAATCTTTAAACTTGTGGGTTTGTGAAAAATCTCCATTAGTGGCCAAACTCAACTGCTCTCCCTGGAGTGTGAGCTGTTAGTGTTACTTAAAGCATATATTGTGAATGTGTATTAAAAAATGCTTGTCTTGGTGTGTCTTGCTCAGTGATTTCTCACTATATTACTGCATCCCTTTTGCAACAAGTATACAGTGCTTTGGGTGATAGTTCAAACTGACATTTTTTGTCCCTTTTCTACAGGAAAAACAGGAGAGGAAATATTTGTTATTTATCATTAGTTTGTCTTCTGAATGTCAAAACCCCTACAGGTTATGAAGGAAAATGTGAGCTAGGATGAAGTGAAACTTAGGCAGTTTAAAAGTAACAATCATACCAAATACCACTATTTCACATCCTTTAGCAAAGCGAATCAAATAAGCATTTTGTGTTTAAAAACTTGTATATAGTACAATGTGAATCTCCTAGATTTTATCTTTCTGCAATTTACCATATAGAACTCAGGGATGTGATCAAGTTAGGACAGATTATCATCTGTCACTTTAACCTGTATGTGTCTAAAGCTCATGCCAGTTGCAAAATAATATGACTTGAACTTTTCTTGTTCACTAATGAGTAGGGTACCTTGCAATTAAAGTGGGCTGAGAAAATACTTGTGGGAAGTTCTTGTAGCCAGCTGGTGCCTGACACTTCTTAGGCTGCTGTATCTCTGGCCAGTTAGTAGTATCCTCTCAATTCATGGTCTATAGAAGATATCAGTTCGTGGCAGTTCTCTAGTACTAGCTATGTTTCAATCCCCAGGCCTTGCTGAATTTGTGGCTGCCACCATGTATCTGTCTTGTACTGGCATGTTTAAAGGATCACAGTACAAAGGAAATGCTAGTAAATTGATGTCTGACCTTTGTGTGTCCTCTTTTTGACTGGATCCTACTTCCAACATTCTGCAGGAGGCTGGAGCATTTCAGTTCAAGAGGTGTGATTCTCCTGCAGATTGCCCATACCCCTAGCAGGTTATTTTGTTATTGCTGAAAATGGCAGAGATTGTGATTGGCTTATTTTTGTTTGACAAATATGTGGAATTACAAACGTGTTGCATGCATGGGGAGATATAACACAGAAGCAAGCTTCAGTAATGCCATTTCTTCTTCCTCCTCCTTGGAACTGGGGCTTTCTTTCTCCCTGACCTGGAGAAGCTAACTATGGAGAGTCACTGCTTGGTGCTTGGAGAGCTGCCACAGACTATAGCACTTGTTCACTGAAGCAGTGACACAGTGTCTAGCTCTTTGATATGTGAAAGTCAGAAGTGAAAGCAAAAGGCCCAGCATTTCTCTCCACTTCAGCATTGTCTGCAGTGCAATCCACTTCCACATTTACTAGATAGGTCAAAAGCTGTGAGTGATTAAGCCTAAATAATTGGAGTAAACTGTGTGGATACAGCAAGCTTAAGAGGAGTGAGAAAGTATTTTCCCAAATGTGAGACAGTCAGAAACATTTCTATAGTTCAGTAGTATATGGAGTCTTCATCCTTTTTGTGCTTAAAGTTTTATGAGAAGGTGTATTCTACTTCTGTTTCAGACAAAATTACGTCGTGAAGTGTGCATATGAAGACTGGCTACTGATTAGAGGTTGAGGCATTTGAATACTGAAATATTTTAGTTCTTTCTTGTCCTAATCTCTTGCGTATCTCCTTAGATGAGATTGCTAGATGTCAATGAGAATATTTAGGGACGTGGTAGGGAGGAAGGATGCCATGATTGGGATTTGATATGAGCTGGGTCCTGCAGGACCAGTAACTACACAGAAGCAATTGCAGAAGATAGGAGTGGTTGGAATAGCATGTTGTGTATAGTTGTTACCACTGGGTAGCAGATGTGTGCTACAACTAAGGATTACATTGGTATGTTTTCCCTGTAGTTTTCTTAGTATTCAGTGTTTCGAGGTACTGCATTCCAGGGATTGCTGTTTCTGTTTTACTGACTTAGGGAAACTACCTGGCTCTGTGTCTCTGTCAAGTAATCAAGATATGTTTAACTTTCTGATCTCAGTGGAAGGTCTAGCAGGGCTGAAATGGATTGGTAAAGCTTAGCACTTACATAGCACATTTCCCTTTTGAAGTCTTTTGCAAGAGTAAATCAGTTAATTCTCTGAATATTGCTACAAGTTAAACACAAAAATGCTCTCTCCCTCTTACAAAAAGTGAGAGAATTATGTGCACATTTAGTGGTTTACCTGTGCAGAGGGAAGGGGCAGGTTCCAGAGGAATCTAGCATAGATTTTTTTTCTAGTCTCCAAAGAGGTATGTTTTTTACAAAGAAACTTGAGGAGTGTGTGCAGAAGCATATGGAGTGCACTGTCTGTTAGAACTTGATTCAGAATGTTTACTCTTCATGTATTGAGGCATTCCAAAGTTTTGACTCTTTTAGTCTATCACATGAAACGAGCCCCTTTCACTTCTTACTTCTCTCTGTTCTGTTAGTTCTGAATTGTGCCATCTCTCAAACACATGCATCTCTGCCTGACTGTACTCTATAATCTCTCATTTAAGTTACATCTGGAACACTGACTGCCGTCATGGGAACAAGATTTTACAACTCTGGAAAATTCATGCCTGCAGGGCTAATTGCTGGTGTCAGGTACAATACAATATACTTTTTTATTTAATCTTCCATGGGTAATTTCTTATTTGCTTAATTAAACAGAGATGGAGGGAATCACATTTTGTGAATTTTGTTTTCATGCAGCAGTTACATGTGTTTTTATGCAGCAGTTACATGGGAAGTATTTGAAAATGAATTGATATTATTATTGTTATTATTACTATTGTTGTTGTTATTATTACTAAATTCTGTGGGTTTTTCCCCCTCCCCTTAACAGTTTACTAATGGTTGGAAGATTAGCGCTGAAGATGGTGGAAAAGACCCACAATAAGTAACTGTTCATTTTAAAGTTTAGTATCTGAATAAAGAAATCTGATACTGAAGTTGCACGAATACAGAAGCAAGAAGATGGAACAATTTTCTCTATCAAGACAGTTTTTGTCTTTTTTTATGTAAGGGGAGAGTAGGATGATGGGACATATAGTTTACATTTAAGGTGCCATTTGTTTCAGTGATCTGGTAGAGCTATTATTATGTAGTGAGAAACTGGTTCTGGGTTTGAGCTTTCCAGGTAAATTTCAGTGTCTTTTAACACTCCCAGTTTTTGTATTCCAAAAGATGCTGTATGTAGCAGAGAAGACCTGTAATTAAGAAAGTATCCACAAAGAGGCACCAGGACTTAGTGGCTAAATCCAGCAGTGTATCTCATACCTTTCATATGAAGTATTACAGTCTGTTTTACCTGTTGCATTATGAATTGGTACACCATGTCTGTGTAACACCAAACAGATTTTACCTTTTTATTGTGAAATGATGGTACAATGTTGCTTTTCTGCAAGTAAAATGTCTTACAAATCCTTATTTGTCATGTCTTTATATCTTTTCTGTGTGTATGAGGGTAGAGGGTGTGGGGCTTTTTACCTTGCTGCTTTCTTCTCAGTGGTAGTCTTTGGAGTGAACTGTCAGTATCAAAGTGCTCTTTGAATTATGTTTAAAATCACTTTTTAAATGAAGGGGCAGGAGATTAAATAAGGGGCCTTCATTAGCACTGCATTAAAACTGTTGTTGGAAAGAAACTTACCCTGTGGATTAATTAATTGAGAACTGTGCTAGGCTAAATGAAGTTGAATATGATGTGGCCAAAGGACTGTATAACTAGAATAAAATAGCTTAATTTTAACGCTGTGTAATTCTGATCTTACAGGCTTATTTGATGCTAGAATGTATCAACATTTATTTTTTATCATGAAGGGAAGTGGCTATGGCTCTTCAAATCTGTCTTTATCAGGAAACCTTGGAATCCAGATAATTCCTGGTTCTGTTGTGGTGTGCAGGAATGGTAGTGTAGAAGAGACATCAGCAACACCTGATGCCTTTGTTGACTTCAATCCTCACTGCTTCTCCTGCACTCAATCTCCTAGCTATGTTAGTGCAGGCACAGGTAATACAGGCTTAGCACCATGGTGGCAGAGAGAGGCAAGAAATGTATGAAAGAAAATACTTTGTCAACCTGCTCTTTTGAAATACATAATTATTGATAAACTAGGATTCTTACAGTGTGTAACTTGCATTTTAAAGTGTTATTTTATGTAGTGACTATTTAAGATTTTACTCTGGCACCTCTATGCCACTGCTTATATGTAAACTTTGTCAACTGCCTCTACACTGCTCTCGTGAGACCTCACCTGGAATATTGTGTGCAGTTCTGGTATTCTCAACATAAAAAGGACATGGAGCTGTTGGAGCAAGTCCAGAGGAGGCCACGAGGATGATCAGGGGACTGGAGCATCTCCCATACGAGGACAGGCTGAGA
>JBCJKH010054228.1:6363-38088 GCA_039877255.1 Loriculus beryllinus
TCTGTTCCTTTCCTGAAGCCCTGCTTGTTGTGGGACTGCTACTATTACACAGGCCTTCTACCCTCATCTGAGCTCTTCTGCCCATCAAATAGTATGGTACTCAGTCCCCATCAGTCAAGGGCACTGTTTTGGTGTGAAGGAGATCCAGATCCCCTGGTAGATAACCTGTACATTATTCCTTCCACAGAGGGTGTTTGTGTGAGCTCATTCTAACTTCTGACCCAAAGTGGTGTCTGCCAGGGAATAAATCATTTTCATCCCCAAACTGGATACTGGAGGATGAGATCCTTATTTCATCCTCAGCATTGCTCAGGACTTTTCTTTTTATGCTGGTAAGCTCCTTTAGGTGTTTCATTGTCTTGGTGCTGAAAGATGCAGAGTCTAACCCATTGCTGTGCAGGTAGACAAACTGTTTTCAAGTTACATCAAGTTTGTTTTGGAGACCACAGATGTGATGTTTCCATTTGTTGCTGCACTATAATCCACCGGAACTCAAGTCATAGAGCTGTTTGGAATGCCTAGCCTTTTTCAGGCAGCCATCTGGAGGCTCTCTGTATTTTTCATACTTCTCCAAACCAAAACCCATGCTGCTGTAGAAGCACCACCAGGGGTATAGCATGTGGCAAAGGGGGTTGAAATTGCTGTGTGAAGAATTAAGAGGCCCAAATGTGAGGAGGTGTAAGTCTATGACAGTTATTGGTTTATCATGCACAGTATTGAATACACATGAATGGTCCTCCTAAACAAACAAAAATGGAGGTTACTTCACCTCCTTTGGGCTATGCCGTCCAAACATGCACTTCCTCTGCCCTCCATCCTTCCAGGTATTTGCCTTTTTTGGGATATTGCAATGGAATGAGCAGCAACAACCTCATGGTTTGCTGCCTTGTCTGTGCATCAGGTGTGATGAAAGAAGCACAGGACTGATTGACACAAAAACTTGTTACCCAGCTTTTAACTTTGATGTTGTGAATCTGGTGTGCACTTCTGGATAGCTTTGATTGCTCCTAAAATAGCCTTTCTGTTATCTTAAGACAGAAAAAGAATCTTAACTATAACCAGCATTGTCCTCTGGCATGCGGCTTTGGTGCTCACTTAACATGTATGGGCATCCCACTGTATTTTTCCTTTTGGTGGTTAATTCCTCTGTTACGCTATAAATGGTTGCTTGTCCCTGTATCAGTCCTTTGGCTAGCTGGGGAGTCGTTTGCCTAGAAAGCACAGCAGCAAAGCTGTTACTCTTCTCCGTTTTGGTACACATTTTAAATGCTGCTCTGTTTGAATCTCTGTATCATTTTATTGAAAGGATCTGAATATTTCTCTTTTCTCTCCTACTCTGCTCATTTTTGCAGTGCACGCTGTTGAGAGTAAGTGTTGCTGTATCCTTTGTTTTTTGTCCCCTCCAAAACTTTTACTACAGAGCTAATGTACTTTCAATTATTTGCTGTGCCCATGAGTCTCCTTCGAGAGGAGCTATTGCTCTAGGCTGGGAGTTGAGAAGATTTCCTTCAAGCTAAGAGGAGAGGCATCCCAGGTCATCTTCTGTGGTAAATGAGGGCAGCAGGTTGAAAAGGTTGAGAATCTTTGTCTTAATCAATTTGAATGTATGAGTATTGGAGATTAAGTGTTGGCAGATTAATAGTTGCTCTGTGTAGATAATGTAATTGAGGGGGACATGGTGGCAAGTGGGAGAGACTTCTGTCTTTTGAAGTCAGATGGGGTAATGATCTCATTGTACCGCAGACTAGAGAATTTCTCCTGGGAATTCATGCTAATCTCAGAATACTTAGTAGGAGGCTTTCCATGTGTTTGTTAGCCATTGGATTTTTGTAAGGGTGATCATTCCGGGTTGAGATGTAGCATTTCAACTAAGGAATATCTGGTAAAGGGCTCAGGCTTTTGAATTTGCTTGCTCCCTCCCCTAGCTGCAATATTCTCTGTGTTGCTGGGTGCCCCAATGCCCTCTTCACAATCCACCCTTATGCCATGCATCCTCTTCCTGTGAGGTATTTTCCTGTAGGAAATTCATCCCCAGTTTGCAAATTGGTTTCTCAGCTCACCTTGGGGCACTGTGTTTGAGTAGCTGTGTCTTGGGTTTCTTGCAGTCTTCATGTGTTTATTGACAGAGTTCTGAGTGACCTTAAGTGCTGTTAACCTATTTTACAGTTAAAGGACTGCATTTTGGAGTCTGAGGAGGCTTTGTGGTTTTTCAGCTCAGAAATGGGGGGTACTCTTCAGACAGCAATTCTTAAAACTTTGTTCCTAGAAGAGTGAAGAAAACTAATTTATACAAAGCCAAACAGACTTCTTGACAAACCAGAGATGTTTTACAGGTCTCTCTATTTTGTCTAGCTAGGCACTTACCTGCAGTTACAGGAAGGAAGAAGTGTGTTTTTATGTTTCTTCAGGAATAACAGTCTCCAGTCGTAGCCTACAAGTCTCTTAAGGTCTTCTGTTTATTCTCTAAACAGGCTAAGTCACTGCACTCTTGACTTAAGTGCAAACAGTACTGCAGCGTGAAGCAGGGTGTTGCAGGTAACCATTAAGAAAACCAGCACAGCATAATCCCAAGGCCACTTCTCCATTCTTCTCTTTCCCTGCCCACCATTTCACATCTGTTTCTGTATTTTTTTTCTGAGTTTCTTTTTTAAAGCCAACTGAGTTCTTTGCTCCAGCTGCAGCTCGGGCACACAGACCACTGGTAGTGGTTTGCCTGCTTGCCAGAGACAGCAACAGGACTGTCTGAAGCCACTGCAGATCTGAGCTCTTTGTAATGCAGAACAATTGACTTAATTCAAGTGATTGCAGCCTTAGTTTCTGAGCATTAAATATTTTAACTGTGACATACAAGGACCTCTCCCAAATCGTTAGGAGAAGTAGCATTCAGGCTTAGCATTTCCTTTCCTAACTGTGTATTTCAGTTTTCCATTTTCTTTCATAACAATGTATTCTCAGTTTTGCATGCCTATCTCTTTGGGTTTAGTAGGGGTTTGATAGGAATAGAAGTAAAGCTTCTGGTGTTTTATTGACAGATGTCAACAGAAAAAAGATTGAGTTGACAGCATACTTAAGTGAATGTTTTAAAGGAGAGGTGAGTTCCAATCAGTTCTTTAGCTTTGTAGCCTGTCTTGTGCTAGGCTGTATATTGGAAGCCCTTCAAAAGAGGAGCACTTGGTGATCTGATTCCATCAGCTGCCAGAATAATAGCCTATGATTTTGAAGTGTGTTTTTCTTTGCTAAGGTGCAAGGTGAGGTCTCACTTCCTGAGTGTGAATTTACCTGATAAAATGTGCCATGGCCTCTGATTAGGGTCATTGTGTGACTTTGGCTAAACCTGGTAAAAGCAATATGAAATCAAGTTGTAAGTTATATTTTCACCCTGAGATTGATGCTTCTGGCATTGCATGAAGTCAAATATAAGTAGCCAACCAAAAGATATCTGTTGCCTTCCGTTGCCTGTATCTTTGCTAGGTCCCTTCTGGGGATGTGTGCTGCTGCTGGTGTTGTCATACTGGTGTATGCAGGGCAGGCCAAGTTCCCCAAGCCCTAGCATTGGTGACAGTCCCCTTGGCCCCACCAGTGCTTGACAAGTTTCTGATTCAGGCCATCCCCACAAAGACTTTTCCTTTCCCAGTGTGTTTTCTGGGCAGCAGTAACAAGGCTGATAGGCAGAGTGCTGGGAGTCACCAAGATGATGATGATTTCTTTAGGGCACTTGCATCTGATGTTGAGGCTCATGCTCTGCTCAGCTGTTAGTTCAGATCTGTTGAGCCTCTGTGTTTTACAGTAGTGAGGAGCTGTGTGTGTCAGGTGGTGACTGAGGTAACTGCAGTTTTCCTTGCTTGCCCCTGGGATCTTGTTTTTGCCCTAGATTAAGAATACATTCAGGCGAGGACTGAAATACCTAATTTGAAGTAACCCTGAATTAAAGTTCCTTTCCCTTGCTGTAGCAGTGGCTAGTCCTGTCAGGAAGGGGATTGCAGCAGTTTCATCTGTCACATGCCCTACTGCAAGCAAGAGAAAAACCCAGGCAATTTTCTTGCTGGTTTAGATCACAATGGACATGAGAGGAGCTCCCTTATAAGATAGAATAAGGTAAATAGATCTGCTTGTTACCACAGTGTGACCTATATTGTTACACTATTTTTCTATTACAGTTCATGATCTGCAGAGCTTCGGACTTGATAATGTAAGTGTTGCCAAGATAGCATTCTGGTTTTCTTCGTCTGTTTTCCTTCTGGTTTTCCCCCCCTTTGCTCCGTTGAGATCATAGTGTTCTGATCCTGGCCGGATTTGGCTTTATGAGTGTCAGCAGTACCTGGGAAGGTTTCACACAGGGCTCTGAAGTACGTTCTGGGACATCTGCATGTTGCCTGGCAAGTCTGTTCCCCTCTACCTGAGACTGCCTTGCTCCTTAATTTGTGCTTCCTGGCTTTCTAAGGTTGACAGTTTCACAACTGCTTCCAGATCTATTGGAGTTTATCTTGTGCTGGGAGGAAAGCAGGTGATACCCATGCCTATGCCACGAGGTAGCTGACAGCATGCTGCAACTATGGCAGGGGCAGGCAGAGGGGTGGGTGGAGGAGCCTGCTCTATAGGTGGGTAGGAAGGGCATCTGCATCTGGCTATTTCCTGCAGGAAAAGGAGAAATTCCAATCTTGGAGTCTCCCATGAATAAAAAAAAATTAGCAGGTGCTTTGGAATTTACTGTCTGGACACACAGAGTAAGGGAAGACCTGTCTGTTCCAGAGCCATGCTCAGAAAAACACACAAATAATTGATTTTAGGCCTCTTACCTTGCACCTTGGATGCTGTGCAGTTGAGTTATTGGCATTTCTATTTCAGATCAATATGACACACTATATCAAACATCTGTCCTTTGGAAGGGATTATCCAGGCATTGTGAACCCTCTGGATGGGACAGACGTCACTGCACAGCAAGGTAAAAGCCAGCTGAGAGATCTCCTTTTAAATGGCTGTATTAATAAGGAGCAAAGTTGCCAGTCCTTAACAAGAACCTTGACAGTATTGTACAAAATGTGGACTCCACCTTCTGTTCTTTCTGCCTCCATTCATCTGGAACAAATCTGCCAACGTGTTTTGATTCTGTGAGGTTTCTGAAAGATCTCTCTTTTCAGTGTTCATGGATGCCCAACAGCAAGTACAGCACATCATTATTAGATGCCTACATCAGTCCTGTCTAGCTGTGGGCAGTAGGAGATAACCAGAAGATGCAGCATAGAGAAAAAGGGCCTAATTCGTAGTTGCTAGAGAGCTGTGGTATCTGCCCTGACCTTCATCTACCCAACAGTAAGAGCTGAACAGCAGCAGTGAGGTTGAAATATTGCTGCTCTTTCTAGATGGCTCCAGTTTGCTGGCTGGAGAAGGAAAGGCAATTCTCTCCTCATGCTGCTGCTGCTCAAACTGTTGTCTTGGTTTTTTTTACAGAAGCCTGCTCATGTGCCTTTTCCACTTCATAAACCACTGCAGACATCAGTTATTTGTTTAGATCCACTGAAGTCTGCAAAGTCTGTGTTTGCAGGTAGTTGGGGTGCTGGTATATACTCAAATAGGAGAAAGAAGTTGTTTGCTTTAAAGCAGTGGTAGGATTGTTAATCCTCCCTGGATCCATTCCTTTAAATATTCTACCATCAATTTTAATTCTTAAACCCAAATCAAAGGATGGTACTTAAAATAAAATATAGAAAAATGAAAAGGTGTCATAATCCTTGATACAATGTGGTGCCACAGTTTTTTTGTGGAGTAACAAACTCTGTGAGAGAGGACCTGTAGCTGGCTGGTAAAATTCTTTCTGTAGGCTGAAGCTTTCCAACCTGGGCCATGGAGAACCTGTTGGCAAATCCTTGAGGAATTAGGACTAATTAGGAATAATTCCTTGATGATGTTATGACATTAAATATAAAGGTTTTTGTGTGCCAGAATAAAAATTTTCAGGAAGTTGTAGTGGTAAAACAATAGCAAAGTAACTGGTTTGTAGAAAGTTTTCCATTTAGTCAAGGTCAATACTTGTAGTTTTGGTTTTGGTTGGGACAGGAACGAGATTTACTTTGGCAAAAGAAAAGCTCATGTCAGCCAGTAATGTTAATGTCCTTGAAATGCCCCAGGAGCTGTTGTGCAGCCGGATGTTCTGTGACAAGTTGAACAAACCCAGGTTGTGTCTACCTAAGCTGTCAGTTACGCTTCCAGCTCTTCCATGGTTATTAACTGTGCCTCTCTGTCTTTGCTTATAGCTTCCATGATGTTTCAGTATTTTGTCAAAGTGGTTCCCACGGTGTATATGAAAGTAGATGGTGAAGTAAGTACCTTTTTCCCTATCGTTTTGGCAAGCAACACAATCTGCTTGACTTTCTTCATAGCACTACCCGTGCAAGAATAACAGTGTCTGTGGTGTAATGTTACCTGTAATGTCACAGCAGTGATGAAGCAGATTTCAGTCTTCTCAGTCCCACCTAGTTCAAAATGATCATGTGTTTTCATCATGTTCCCTCATGAATCCCATAATGTATACTTGAGAGAAGTCAAAGCAGTAAGGAATTCCTAAAAATGTTCTTTGGGGAATAACCCAAGATCAGATTATCTCCAATTTAAAAACTCCTTTAGCCTTCAAAAGAGGGTGGGTAGATTTTCCAGCCCTGCTTTCAGAATATGTCCTCCTTTTGGAACAGGTAGGATAAAAACATTACTGAGGAGATACCAGGGTGAGGTGACGATCCCAAGAACAGAAACTGTCCTTCTGCAGCTCTGGAACTCTCCTGACTTTTTGTACTATTTCCTCACTCTTGAGTACATATGGCTTTCCCACCTTAGTGCAGTCTCTTGAAACATGCTTAGGTGGACTGTGTTTTGGTATAGGATGATTTGTTCTTGGGTTGAGGTTGAGAAGGACAGCTTATGCCATTACCTGCCAGCAGAGACAAAACCAGACCAGTCTGAGGACACATGCATCACTTGTCCTTTGGCTAGCTGCAGCTTTAATGCCTTTAATGTGGCCTGTAGTAATAGACCTGATTCTGATGGTGCTGTTTAAGACCCTTTGTAACCACCTGTCAAGGCCCCCACAAGTGAGTGGGCAGGGCTACATTGATATGGTTCACCTAACACATGGTTTAGTAGCCTAATAGTAGCCTTTCCTGTCCCCTGTTAACTAAACAATGTTTGCTGTGTTTGCTTCCTGCTAGGTGGTAAGGACTAACCAGTTTTCAGTTACACGGCATGAGAAAATAGCCAATGGGCTACTAGGAGACCAGGGCCTGCCTGGCGTATTTGTGCTCTATGAGCTTTCACCCATGATGGTGAAGCTGACGGAGAAACACAGGTAAGAGACATCTATTTAATTCATACTCCATTAATTTTTGTCCTTTTGCATAGCTTAAAACTCCATCCTTGCTTAGACATGACCATGCAAATGCGTGAAAGCCATCCGAGCCCCTTCCCAGTCAATAGAGAGGAAGAGGCACTCTCAAATGTCCTTCTTCTCCATGTGAGCAGCTGGAAGGGATAGGGGGTTTTCTGACAGTATTTGAAGCGCTTTAATCCAGTATCTAGATGAAGAAGGAAATTGGAGCAGTGGGCAGAAGTCTGGTACAGTGGTTCTTGGATCAAACTGATTTCCTCAGTGTCTTTTTTTCAGTGTGGAGACTAGATTTATATAGCACACCCATCTTACCAGCACCAACAGCTCCAACCTGGTTACTTAGCTTACGTTTGCTATAGCTTTTCTACGTGTCGTAGTCAGTGCAGAACCTTTCTTTTCTTCAGGTTCTCCATTAATCACAGGCGTGTAGTTACAGGGGAGTGGAAGGTGTTTTAGCTGTTTGATCTTTTTGGATCATAATAAGAGACAGCCAATGACTGTACCTTAAAGTATATTAAGAGATGCTTAGGGATTTAGTTTGAGTGATAGAAGTCTGCTGTGCATTCTGTCTGGGTAGGAATGGATAAAATCTTGGGGATTAAAAGGTTTATAAATTCAGTACTTGCCTCCAAGTGTTACTATTGAGCTCATTAGGGCACAGTGGTCTAATGCTGCCCGGTGCTGCTCAATAGATGTATCAGTGATAAACTCCGTTCTGTAGGCTATAGGGGTTATTTGTTAAATCTGTTAATTGTTATCTATTAATATCTATATAATGCATACTTATGTGCTATGATGAACATTATTATAATTATGAATTAGTTTTTATAAGCTAATTGTTACTTATTTGACAATATCTGAGCTGCTGCTGGTTGTTGAAATTGTTTTCCTTGTTCTAGGTCCTTTACACACTTTCTCACTGGAGTTTGTGCCATCGTTGGAGGCATATTTACAGGTAGGAGCTCAGGTTCCTGTCCTGTGAAAGCCACCTCAATGGATGCAGGGTAGTCTGGAGTTTGTGGTGCAAGGGAGACCCATTCTGAGCTTTTCTGTGGCCCCAAACAAGCACTGAATTAATAGTCTCCTTCAGTGCTGGAGAGATTTGGGGAAAATACTGCAGAAAGAACTAAAGGCATCAATTTATTTTGCTTTGTGTCTTTGGTGAGTAAACACTGTGGTTTCTGGTAAAGGGCATCCATCAAGGGCAGAGTCAGGTAGAGCAGCTTACTGTTCAGGTTACTGTGAAATGAGAAATGGGAGCCATGCCCTTGACAAGGAGGGTCAGGGCAGTGATGTTGCATAAAGCTCAGCATCAGCTTCGTCTCCAAGCTGTTCTCACTCATCAGTAAACACACATGACTCAGCCTGTCTCATTTTCACCTCTGTGAGAGAGATCTGGTTTTGGAGAAGCATGATCAGCTCTGTCCTGCCAGCTGGATCTTGTCTGTCTTCATGAGATGAGCACCTTATTCTGAACAGCAGCAGCTTTTTTCTGTCTGGAGGAGCTGGAATTCCTTTCCACTGACAGAAGGGTTTGTGTTTGATTTCTGTGGTAATCGTTCTCTCTTTGAGGGTTGTTTGGGTTGATCCATTTGTTTTTTCCTTTTAGTTGCAGGACTCATTGACTCCTTAATCTATCACTCAGCACGTGCCATCCAGAAGAAAATTGAACTTGGGAAGACAACATAAATAAGCAATGACCCCACAGAAAAACCTCTGAGGAGAACTAAACAGGTTTTTTGAAACACGAGTGATCTGAGTGCACAGAAGAGGCTTTGAATTTCCAGATGGCCCTGACCACACTTAGGTTCCTGTCCCATCATTCTTTGTTTGGCATTAATAGGTAGATGGAACTGCTTGAACCTTGCTGCTATAAAGATTAGCCATCTTGTCTGGCTGTGTAGACCCTACTGTAAAACCCCTTTTGTGTCAGTCCATGTTCATCCAGTTCCACCCTGCTCCCTGAAAGAGATGCTAGAGATACTGCATTCTGTTTGCCTCCAGGAATAATGTACTGTATTGTCATGACACCTAGAATGGATTAAAGTTGCCACCAAATAAGCTTTCTAGCAACATCATCTAGCTTTTAAGCTTCCTTAGAAATGTGTCTGAGTGCTGATGCTGTATGCCAGACCTCTGTGCCAATGTGCTGTATTCCTTCTAGCTGTCCTGGGGCAACATGGTGAGACATAGCACTTAGGATGTCCTTACTGTACTGTGGGGCATTGCAGTTGCTCCAGATTGCTCTTAGGAAAGATGCAGGTTGATGTTTCAGCAAAAAACCAGCTGGAGTTTTAATTGATTTTTAACTCTGATTGTGTTTGTCAGTTCCCCTCTGCTTATATTTTGAAATAAAGCCCATTCTCTGTGTGTTTTGGTAAAGCATTTGGAAGAGTAATTGATTTGAACTAATGCTGGTACTATTTGAAATTTTCATTTAAAACCACACTTGTGTTATGGCAAAGTCTGTAGCTATCATGGTGGTTGGGGTTTTTGTCTTTTTAATGACTTACACAAGTGACTAAAGTGCTTGGTCTGTGAAGTTATAGTGGGATAAATTTGAAAATAATGTGGAAAAATGAAATATTGTGGATTCCTGCTTCATTTTGAGGCAAACCAGAATCATTGCTCTTAATGTCATAGCTTTGGTATTAACCTGGTCCAAGTGGTTGGTCCCACAGTGCACACTGTGGTGGGCCCAGGATCAGATAATGCAAAGTAAAAGCTATTCTATAATTAATTTGAAAGTTGTTTTTATTTTACATTTGAAACAAGGATATTTAATAAATCCATGGGGTCAGGATTATATAATATTATTACAGTGTGAGGAAGGGGACATGAGGAACAAAAAGTGACCTGAACAGCTTCAATCCCACAACAGAGCACACAGCTTGGTACCTAAACCTTTTAACCAGGTGGAGGAAAATGAATGGAAACAATGCAGCAAGAGTTTAACCCACAGTTAAACAGTTACCAGCTATCATTTGTCTTTCATAAGAAAACTAACTACTTGTAAAGCTCAGGAAAACATTGAGCACATCCCACAGAGCATAGCTTAGGACTGAGAAAACAGGGAAGGTGAGCGGTGGGTAAGTGCAAGACTTGGACTCAGTGTGGGAAACTGGGTATGACAGAGAAGAGGAACAGAAGACACAGAAATGGAGAACAAAAAATCATTGAAGCTAGTAGGTAATACAGGCTTCTGGTATTAAAGAGCTTATGAGTAGGAGAGGTTCTAGTAAAATGTGGTGATTTTAATAGACTGAAAGACCAAGTGACTCATAGCCATGGAAAAGCTGAGTTTGAGTCAAGGATGTTCATGTTTGTGATTGATTGAAGGGAAAATAGATCCTGCTAACCCTGCTCTGGAGGAGAAAACCTCCACTGGGGAGCCGTCTCCAGGGTCTGCAGTCTTGTTCTGCAGATGGAGCCGAGGCAGTTCGTGCTGTCTTCCCAAGGCAGCAATAGCTCAGTAATAGAGCAAATAATGATCGATTCACCTGTGTTTTCAAAGTTTATTCAAAGATCAGTTTAACTGCACTTGATTCTGCTGTCTCCAGGCAGCTTGCTTGACTTCTCTTCCTTTCTTATTCTTCTTTGATAGAGGTTCAGAGTTTTTTCCTTAGTTATAAAAAGATTGCCTAAAGAACAACTATGAACATCCCCCAAAAGCTCCATCATGCAGATAGCCACCACCACTGCTGTCACCCACTGGCTTTGTAGCCACTGCAGGGGTGCACACAGCAACTCATAGGCTCCACATGCACTTCTAGCTTCATGTCTCTCCTCTCTTCCAATCACAACGGGCAGAGCCATGTCCACCACGTGCACAACATGTCATGACATGGGAGCGCGGCACCCACAGTGCCCAGCTGGTGGGACCAGTGCAAGCAAGCTAAAGAGTGGGAGGAGCTGCCAGTTCCTGCACTAACAGCCTGGCTTCAGTCTCTTGGAAGTGCATCATCTGTGCAATAAAATCCTGCCTTCAGCTGCCAGTCTCTCGATGAGGCTGAATTCGATGTCAGCGTCGTGGACCCTTGTCCTGCGGAAGGCTCCGGACCAGCGGTTTTTCTCCCAGTAGTGGTGCCAGTTCCCTTTGGTGTCTGCTCCAAAGCCAAAGACGGAGACCTGCGCACGGCAGCAAGAGCCATCGCTGCAGGGCACTGGGCCAGAGCACACGCACACAGGCGATGGTGACCTGGCGGCGGTGCCCGGCCCCGTGGGTGCACTCACACTCACCTGCTGGCAGGCGTGCAGGGCGAAGAGCAGGGCCGTGAAGCCGGTGGAGGGGTACCGCCCGTGGTGCTGCGTCCAGTTGTCGTGGATGTACTTGAGGAAAGCTGGGCTCAGGATCAGCACCTGAGTGGGGAGCGGAGGAGCCATCAGGTGCTCACCATGCTGTGACGGGACAGCCAGCTCCTGCCACCACTGCGGCTCCTGCTCACTGGCTTTGCCCGCATCCAGCTGGAAACCAAGCCTTGGCTCTGCCCAGGCAGCTCTGAGTGCCCCATAGGAGCTGGAGCCCTTACCTTGTTTCTGTCTGCTTTGATGAACCGTTTCACTTTCATGTATGTGCTGGAAGAGCCAGAGGACAGCAGTGAGCAGGGGCACTCCTGCAGCTGGGGCCTGCTTTGGAGGCAGTCCTCCAGTGGGGGCAGCCACCATCCCACCCATGCCCACAAACTGTGGTACACAGGGATGCAAGGACTCTCACCCAGGGGCCTTTTGGTCTCCCCAGGACCGTGGTGCCCTGCTGAGGCACCAGGGTCTCCAGGACCACCCCACACCATCCCCAGGGGCTCCAGCACAGGACGTGCTGTCCCCAAGGCCAACGCACTGTGTGAGCTCTCCAGTGGAGAAGGCGCTGGCCACCCACTGCAGGTCCAGTGGCTTGAAGGGGACGAGGACGAGGTGGACGCCAGGCTCAAGGTCCACTGCGCTCTCTGGGTACATGAAGTGATGAGTTGTTCTCATGCCAACATCCAGCTCAAAGCCAGCAATCTTGGCCCTGTTCATCCTGGAGGGCAATAGGAAGGCACATCCTAAAGCAAAGGTGCATGCCATGCTGGTCCCAGGCTGCCAGTCCCACCAGGCAAGGACACCAGGTCACCCTGGCCAGCAGCGAAGAGAGACATGGGTGACACAGGATAGCTAAAGGCTGGGGCATGCCAAGGTCCTGGGGAGACAGGGAGAGCCCAAACCCTTCAGGTCACCCACCTCAGCACCCAGTCGTGTGCATCAATCCGCAGCCCATGGCCGGAGCCCTTCAGCCACCCGGAGTTCCCCACCACCGCACAAGTCCTGCAGTGATTTGGGTCCCACATGCTGCTGGTTGGAGCTGGGAGCACAGTGAAGAGCTGCCAAAGTATGGGCTGGAGCTGGACACCCCTCGAAGGACCCTGCAGTGTCTGCGGGGGGAAAGGGCAGAGACAAGCAGCATCAGTCCCTGGCCAGTGCTCTAAAAGGGAGAGCCCTGGGAAAGGCACAGAAAAACCCAATGGGATGTTAGGAAAACGGTGCAGGACAGCTCTGAGATGGGGGGGGGGGGGGGGAGATAGTGAATCCTTGCACCCGCTTTGTCCCTGCTTTTAATCTTGGTCCTGCCCATCACAGGCAGAGCCCCGATCTCCCGCCTGTGCCCCTACTTACCAGCCACCACTGAACCACATCGAAGGAGAGCTCATGGGCTGTGCCTGTCAGCAGAGGCCCCATGGTCGTGTTGTAGCGGGCATTGAACCACGTAGAGCCGTTGGTGCTGGTGGTGCAGTAGGCAGCAGGGGCGTCGAGGGGGGAAGGAGCCTGAGGGAAAGGGCTGATGCCACCCCTGGGGGCTTGGAAGCATTGCCACAGGACCAGCAGCAAGCACAGGGCCAGCACCACCTGCACGCGCCTCTGGCACAGCATCCTCACACCATCTGCAGTGAGATGTCACAGGGACCAGTGGCAGCAGCACCACTGGACTCCTTCCCACCCATCCTCCCTGCCCAACCTCCTGGGACATCCATTGGCTGCTCACCAGTACTGCAGGAGACCTGAATTAGTCTGGTTCTCCTTTCCTTTTCAAACAAACAGCTTTATTGCTGTGCTCTGCTTCTAGCAGTGCCATAGTTACCTAGTCTGGGCAGGGCTGGCTGGCAGCACATACTGTACAAGGAGCTGCTCTTTGCCTGTGACACTTTTAGGGTCTGCAGATTGACCCCTGAACAAGCAGCAAAGCATCATCACCCCTATTGCCAGCCAAAGCCCTCCAGAACCCTCTGCCCATAGAGCAGCTCCTCTGCTGTAGAGCTCTGCCACCTTCTCCCATGCACACCAGCACCAGGGTGCAGCCTCTGGGCTCAGAAGCCTCCCCACTGTGACTGTGCTGGTGGCAAATCACCCCCTCCTCAGCCTGGGGATTTGCAGCTTCAAAGACTGACCCATTGCCAGGAGGCAGGAGCAGGAGGTACCAACTGTATGCATGAACCTGTCTTAAATACCGTAATTATGTGACATTTCTGTTCTCCATCTAAAAACACTTAAGTAAACCTAAAGTCAGACTGAAAAAGGTGTTCTTGTCCTCAGGGTGTTCACAAAGTGCTCAGTCTCTCAGGACCTGCCTCCTGTGGGCTAAGGAAAGCTTGAGGAGAAGGGATGTGGGGACAGCCTCCATTCTGGGGAGAGATGAAGAAGCAGGAAGGATGTCCTCTCTCTACTGGGGAAGTTGAAGGAGAGAAACCCGCTCCTGCCTTTACCCTCTGCTCTCCCCAGTTGTCTGGGTGCCGTGGGTCCTGCAGCACAGAGGTATCTGCTTGCCGTGGTGTCCAACCAACTGCACTCAAGCAGGAGCCACAGGACGCACACCTGACAGCAAAGCTGCTGCTCCGGGTGCCCAAGCAAGGAGCAGAAGCAGGAGATGGTGAGGAGCGGTTGGATGATCCTGGGTCACCACAGCAGGTCGTGCTGCAAGCCTGCCCTTTCAAAACACAGCTGAACTGCCAGCTCTTCTTGAAGAGAAACACAAACAAGTTATCACCACCACACCAGAAACATAGATACGGGTGCTCCTGGGCAGGAAGCAGCTATGAAATATCATCTCCTCACCCACAGGCTTGGGGGGACCCTGAAGGCCCCCAGTGCCCTCTCTGCTGGAGGCTGCATGGCTGGTGCCAGCAGCTCCATTAAGTCCTGAGCCAGGGGACTCAGGCAGCACAGTGAATATTTCATGAAGCTCTTTGCAGTCACCATCCTTTGGGAGAGCAGAGCTCTGCCAGGCAGGGCTGAGCAACTCATCCCCCAGTCTGTGCCCACGTGCAGCCCTTGCTCCATGGATGGGACCCACACCCCCATGACCACTGAAACACCTACTTCCCCCTGCCCCGTGCCCACAAGCGCGCTCATCTTGGGGTTCACCAGCCCAGCCCCATCAACAACAAGCCACTGCCGCTGCCTCTGCCCCAAAGGACATCACCAGGAGCTCCCCAAGCCCTGCAGCCAGGAAAGAGACCCCAGCCAAGTGTCCCCAGGACCCCTCACCTTCCTGGAGGAAGCACTGCTGAGCAGGGCCAGGTGAAGAGGATGCTCCCGAGCTCTGTGGGCTCGCCAGTGCTTGTTGCAAGCTGCAAAATTCACCAGAGGAAGAGGAAGTGCTGCACCATTACGTGGCAGAAAACAGAGCCTTGGGGAGAGTGGCACAGTGAGGTCAGAGCTGCTGTCTCTCCTGCATGTCCTGCTTCACTCTGGTGCCCCAGCACACAATGGCAGCCACTGGTCCTGCTGGATTTGGATGCCTTGGCCATGTTCCCAGGGCTGAATCAGGAAATTCATCACTGCAATGTCCATCTGAGGCTGGGCAAAGCTGCATGGAGTGGAACTGCCCCCCTGGGCCTGAAGGTCATAGAATCATAGAACACTTAGGGTTGGAAAAGCCCTGAAGGTCATCCAGTTCCAACCCTCTGCCATGCAGGACAGGGACACCATGCACTAGACCATGTCACCCAAGACTCTGCCCAACCTGGCCTTGAATACTGCCAGGGATGGAGCATCTCCTGCAGACACTGACACCAGCAATATGAAGGTCTCATTCAGCTGGTTTCTTTTCCTCACCTGAACGGGATTTGGGCTCAGAGAGGGCGGAGAAAAGCTGTGAAATGTGCCTCAGCAATGGAGAAAATACAGCCCGTGGAGAAAAGCCATGTGAGCTGAACTGTGAGTAATGCTATCCTAGGGGAGGTCAGTCCTCTTTGCTCTCATGCCTCAGAGGAGGTTTGGTGGCTGGGGGAGAGTGGTGAAGAGGAAGCTGTAACATCTCAAACCAGAGCAGCCCCATGAAATACACAGCACCAAAGAGACTGTGTGTAGTGGTAGAGGGCTCAAAGGGCCTCTCCATCATTGCTGGGGGTGACCAGGCACCGGAGGAGCAATGCCCTGAGCTGCCACAAAGCACATTTTCTGGAGCACAGACAGTGAAACCCGGGAGGGAGGAATTAGGGATGGCTCAGGCGCCACAGGGTGGTGCTGGCTCCACAGCACTTGCTCGAGTCTCATTTGATTTCTGTTTCCCACCTAGCTGTTGCATTGGGAACAATAGCAGTTGGTAGTGCGTGCCCAAACCCCAAATTCACTTGCAACTGGTTGAACTCATAGCCGCAGATTGGCATTAATTTATCAGACCTTACTGAGGCAGTAATGTCATGTAAAAGAAAACTGCATTTAACAACTACTTACATTGCAATAGCATACACTGAGTGTGCTCAGCCCTCAGCAGAGGCTCTTTTCCCAGGGGGTTGCATGCCAGCTCCAGAGTGTCTGTCCGCAGCTCTCCATCCTGCTCTGCTTGAGATGATGCATGAGCCAAGTTTGCCAGGTCTCTGTGGCTCACAGCAAACTCCCTGACTGATACTGTATGGTGAGCATGGTGGTTTTGAGCTTCCTGTGGGCAAGGGGGGAGTTAAGGCTCGTGTGTGGATTGAAGGATTTATCTTCCAGCCTTTCAGAAACCCTCCGAGAGGAGGTTTGTGGAGGGAGCAGGGTGGTGGGTGCCGGTGGGATATGTCCCTCTTGGAAGTGAGGAATGGTGGGAAGCAAACAGGAACTTTTGGGGTCTCTTGATTTTTCAGCTACAGGGGAGCTGGGGTCTTCCCTGGGATTTGAGATGGGGAGAGATAAATTCAGCCCATGTCTCCTGCATGGTGATGCAGGGCTCAATGCTCAGGACCAAAGGGCTGGTCTTAAAGTTGGGCTAACAGCAAGCACTCTCTGAGGTGTGTGCAGTACAGCAGGAGCTCTGCACAGCTCCAGCTCTTCCTTTTGTGCAGGAACTACCCTCAAAACAGCAGGACTCCTGGGCAGAGGGAAAACTGTGGGGAAAAGCCTCATGAGCTGAAATCCCACAGCACATGCTCCTGGAATAAAGTTCAGTAAATGCAGGGGGGGAATTCCTACCCATGCAGCAGCCATCGGATTGATAGGAACCGCCGGTATCTTTCAAATGGCTTTAAGTGGCTCAGTGTAATGGGACTGGTTTTATCCTTTTACTCTTTGCCTAGGGGAGGGTTGAGCTTTATCCTGCCTTGTGAGCTTGAGAAATTTATGTAGCTAACTTGCTGTTCTTCAGGCTGATTTCCTCTCCTTTGGGTGCCTTCATGGGGTGGTTTCCTTCATTTTTCCTTCCCTGGCACCATTTCACTGCATTCTCCTGCCCTGCAGAGCTTCAGTCACTGTTGTCACAGAGGAGAGCAATGATGAAAATTGATCTTTTCTGAGCACATACCTGTTACTAAGGCTGATGCATGGAGCATCAGCCCTACTTTTGCTTGGTTATGTGTGGAAGGGGGATGCTGTGGCAATAAGCTAAAGCCCAGTTAAAGCCCAGCATTTCACTGGTCTATAGCAGCTCTGCATGGCGGACTCTTCTGCAAACATGTTATCCAGGTGCCAGGGGAGAGGAGGGAGCAATGCATGGAAGAACAAGGATCACTTCACTCACTATTTCCTAATTCTTTAATTCTGTTTGCACCAACAAGAGGCTTTTCTTAGCCGTGTCTCTGCTTAGAGGTGCTTAAGACATTGTTAATTCGTCACTGAGTTTGCAAAGTCAGGGATCTGCTGCTGGGAATGCATTTGGACCTCCTCTCCTGGTTTCAGCTATAGCAGTCATTTTTCTTCCTAGTAGCTGCTTGTCCTGGGTTCAGCAGTGGCAGTCATTTTTTCTCCTTCTTAGTAGCTGGTGCAATGCTGTGTTTTTCACTTTTAGCCAGGGAACAGTGCTGATAACACTGGTGTTTTTAGTTACTGCTCAAATATTTAGATGGACCAAGGACTTTGTGAGCCTCATGCTCTGCCAGGGAGCAGGGGAAGCCAGGAGGAAGCAGACACAGGACACCTGACCCAAACTAGCCAAAGAGGTATTCCATACCACAGCACGTCATGCCCAGGATGTAATTGAGAGTTACCCGGGAGAGCTAGTTCACTGCAGGGCTGGACTAGGTATCAGTTGGTGCTCAGTCAGGCGGGGTGGGTGTGAGTTATTGGTCGGTGGTTGGTGAGGTGTTGTGTTCTCTTCCCTTGTTACTTCCCTTATCATCATTATTATTGGTGGTAGCAGCAGTGATTTGTGTTATACCTTAGTTACTAAACTGTTCTTATCTCAACCTGTGGGAGTTGCATTCTTTTGATTCTCCTCTCTGTCCCTCTGGGAGCAAAGGGAGGGCAAGGGGGAGGGAGCGGAAGCGGGGTGTGAGTGAGAGACTTCGTGGCTGACTGGTTTTAAACCACAACACTGCTGCAGTGCTGTGTTTCAGCTCCATCTGAGGACAATACTGATTGATAACACACTGATGATTTTAGTTGTTGCCAAGTAATCGTTACTCCGATCAAGGACTTTTCAGTCTCATGCTTTGCCAGTGAGGAGGGGCACAAGAAGCCGTGAGGGAGCAGAGACAGGACACCAAACCCAAACTAGCCAGAGGGTATTCCATACCGCAGCTCGTCATACTCAGTATAAAAACTGGGGGGAGTTGGCTGGGAGGAGCCTATTGCTGCTCAGGTCGAGCTGGGTATCGGTTGGCAGGTGGTGATCAATTGTGTTGTGGATCAATTGTGTTTCCTGAGCTTTCATTTCTTCTCTTGCTTCTTCCTATTATTATTATTGTTATTGTTGATATTCTTTCTATTATCACTATGTTTTACTTCATTTTAGTTATTAACTAAAGTTAATAGCAGCTCAAGGTGAGTGAGCGGTTCTATGGCACTGAGTTACTGGCTGGGTCTAAACCGGCTCCCTGTGTGTGCATCTTCCCTCCTCCCATCCCACTGCACTTTCTGCAGCAAGCGTCCCCTGTGCTTCAGCAGCAGGAAGCTGGTGGCACCACAGCAAGATTGGAAAACCCCATTTTTATCCAGATAAGTTTCAATGTAGAGCTTGGGGTTTCTCTGGTGCCCATGCAAAATCTCCTTCTGGCAATGTAGGCAGGAGCACTGTGCCATCCTTCCTGCACCATCGCTCCATGACCATGAGCTCCTGATCATGAGCTGAGCCTCTGCTTTACAAATGAGTGTGCAAAAAGCCTGTGAGCCTAATACAGCTTCCCAGGAAGTTATTCTGCAGCCTCTGCAGATGAACTCACTTTCTCCTTAGCTTAAGGCCTCGGTAAAGAACTAATTATTTGGATCTAAGCTTAAATCTGTTTCCACAAAGATGGATTTGTGACTCTTGCCAGCTTCCCCCTAGAGTATTGCAACCTCATTTTGTTCCTCATGAACTTCTGCTGAGGTGTAAAATAACAATATTGAACACTAAAATCACTGAAGGATGGATTAAATTATAATGCAATCAATCCAAAAGACCCTCTATCTGCAATCAGCAGCATTAGGCTGTCCCGGGAGTGGGAAGCCTGTGCGGGATCACCCAGACAGGCCGGACGCTTTGTCTTCATCATGAAACTGCATTTCTTGGGCAGAGAGATTACTTTATCAGCCACCAAGTGTTTTCTGCGGGTGCCTTGGCATCCCCCTGCCTAGGCCAGAACTCACTCTAGGAAAAGCTACATAAACCCATAACAAAATAAGAGAGATGGCAATGCATATTTTAAGGTCTACAGCACATTTCCAGGGAGGTATTGCTTCCATCTCTGTGTGGACTTTAAATCACAACTTGAGAAGCAAGCCCCGTCTGGGGGCTGTTAATGTGTGTTAGTGCAGGATTTAGCATAGCAGGGCTCCAATCCCCACAGAGACTTTCAAGAATAAGCTCCTATTAGTAAGTAGGACACAGCCCAAGGGATGATTTTCAGGCATTTGAAATACCTTGGACCACAGCCTTGCAGCCCTCTCACAGCCTGGGGACAGGGCTGGGTCCTGCCCTGCTCCCTGTCCTCCTGAGCCTTTCACCCTGGGGTCCAGCACTGCTCCTCTGTTCACTCCATGCCACCATGTCTCGCTTACAGGTAAAACAGGGGTTATTTCTCCATCAGTGGCTCCAGGCTCTGGTGGGATGCTGGATGGTAACCTCACAGGAAACAAGTTGTTTCACAAGTGCCAGTGCAAAGAGACATTGGGTTCCTCGTGGTTCCTCGTAGCTGGCTGTAAAGCCTCTTGGGGGTTCTGTCCTTGTTCAGGGCATGTTTAAAGTCTCTGCCATGGAGACACCTTTTAACCATATAAATTCTTGTTTATCTGCTCCTTGAATGAAGTGTCTGAGCTGACAAAGCTCTTCTTTGGTCTCTTATTTGTCACAAAAGGTGCAGGGACTTAACTCTCTTTCTGGCTGTGTTTAATTTAGCTGCTCCTCATCAATGAGTTCAGTGATCCGTGCAGAGCAGAAGGGAAGCAGGAAAGGGAATGCTGGCATCACAGGGGTATTTTTTCTTAGAAACTCTGTTAAAAAGACAACTCCTTTCTGGAGAAAACCCAGTGTTGCTCTCTGCTCCATGCTTAGCCCCAAAGGGAGCCTCAGCATTATTCAGCCACGCTTGTTAGGATGCTTTGAGAAAAGTGATCCTTGAGGATTCTGCCCTGATACACTCCTTGGCCCTTTGGCTGCTCATCTGTGTTGTTCTGGGGTAATGAAATTGAGAGTTTCTCTTTAGAAAAGCCTTCTTCTGCCTTGGCTGAAGTCTGTAGGTGCACTGCAGCCTCTCCCAAGAAGGAGGGAGCCCAGATGAAGGGAACTGAAGCTTCCATCTGCAGAGGGGTGGCATGGCCACAGCTCCCGCAGTGGCTGGACATAGCTTCCATTTATCTGTAGTCTCACTTTATTGTTTATTTGCTAAGTCTGGTTGAAAAGTTTGTTGTTTTCTTTTTTTTTAGGTCTGTTTTGGGCTTGTGTTCTAATGTATTTGTTTGTGAAAAGGTTGCTGAACTGAAACTGTGCTTTCTTTGCAAAATGAGAAGTTGAGTGAGTCCCCCCTTCTGCTGCGCATGCAATTGCCTCAGTGCCACCAAGTTCCTTCTGCAAAGTGTAAGGACAAAGAAGGATGACAAGCAGCAAGCTGAAGCAGGACCAATGGAAACCCAAGATGCCCAGTGAAATATTTAGTGAACCATTTTGAGCAAGGAAAAGGTTGTTCCTCTTCTATTTATTATAAGGTTTGGAAGTGAGGCACTGACTAATTGCAAATGGCTAAATACCTGTGGTAAAGCCATGCTTTCTATTTGCACACTTCCTTGCATTAAGACAGGGGAAGATGAGAATAATACTGCTGATCAGAGGCACTTAGGTAAGAGAAGTCTCCTGTACATGCATGTTTTCCTGCTCTGATGTACTTAGGAGCGTATTTCAGCCAGGGCTCGTAGCTGGAGCACATGGTCGTGGTGGCATCTCGCATGGACAGACCCTCCTGGGGAGCTGAGGTAATGGAGATTTCATGTCAGCCTTGTCCCGGGTCCCCCGAGCCAGCACGGCCACTGCACTGCAGTGATGTGTGCTTGTTCTGGGATGGGTATTTGCTGTCGGCTGCATGACTTTTACAAGGGCACAAATGTAATGTCAAAAGAAACCACATTGGTAATGTACTCAAAAGTTAAATATTTTATTCAGTACTTTAGTAATGTGATGTATTTCCTCCTTGACATACTTTGTTTTTTGCCAGAGGTCTGGGATTCAGGGCTGTTTGTAGAGCTGGATTCTTACATCCTCTCCTCCCTAGTGTCTTGTGTGCCTTTTTCTTAAGATGCTGAATTTCTTTCTGTCCCTACAAAATGCTAAAAGCAACTCAGTTCCCAGAAAAAAGTGAATTCTGATTATAAGATGGTTATTGTTTTAAGCTCTTGGGATCAATAGTACTATATTAAAACAACGTATTTGCTCCTTCTCAAGGTGTGATGTGAAAGGAGATTCATGATGATAAATGTTTGGCAGGGACCTCAGCTGGGGAACAGCTAGACGGCACAGGCCAGTGAGTCTTCACATAGATATATAGACATATATGTCTGCTTTGCATTTACTGGTACCCCAGCTATAAAAACTGGGTGATGAGTGACTGCCTTAGCAACTTCAGCATAGGCATTTGCAAGACAGTGTGCAGTCTGGAAAGCTCAGGCTGTAAACAAAGGATATAAAACGGATCCAACATCTTTAAGTAATCACCAAAGCCTTTACCTTTGACCAAACCTGAGGCACTTATACAGCACCAACACCATGGTCTCACCAGCACAAGACATGGTCAGCAGTGTCTGGTACTGGATTTTATCCTACCCCATACATTCACCTGGGGAAAGCTGTGTGGGGTATGGCAGGACACCTCTTCCCCACATTACTTGTGTCACAGAGGTTGATGATGGGATGTTAAACCCCTGATGCAAAGGGCTGGGTATTGTGTGCAGAGCAACAAGCGCTCAGACTGCATTTTTGCAGAGGACTGTAAATGCTCTCACATTACCTGGCGGTTACATTCCAATCAATATGGTTTTCACAGACCAGGATTAGTTATGTTACCTTTTGTACTCCAAGGTAACTCAAAGTACTTCATAAAGTAATGAGTTCAGCTATAGATAGCACAGGTTAATGGCATGGCCATTATGTGCTCAGTGATAAAGCTTCCATGCAGCCTCAGATATTATAAATCTGGTTTATTAAGAATGGAAATATTGACAGAGACCCGATTCTGCCTTATTCCTTCTACAGCCTCCCAGGGATTTTTGACAATCCACTTCTGGCAGCTTCCAGCACAGATAGAGAGACTTTAATCTCTCAGAGGAAAATTGCTATTCTGGGGTGAGCGCTAACCCATTGATTTATGTTTGCAAACATTTGCAAGTGTTTGGAGGCTAAAACAGAGCCAGGATAAGCATAAACCAGAGGGACTGCACTAATCCTTCAAACCAAGAGAGGTTTGAAGTACTTCGAACTGATGGTGACCAAACTGGCCAGCCCAATTCTTCATCCTTGCCCTCGATCTCCCAGCCTGAGCATCATGCCCTGCTGCCCAGCTCGGTTTAACAGCCGCTGGGTGTTAGGTGATGATTCTTTGATATGTTTATTACCAGATTTAAAGGTAGATCCTGCTTCTCCCTGTTAGCTGGAAAGGGGCAGGTTCCCTTTTGCTGCAGGTGGAAACGACCCTTCCTAAAGCAACTGGGCCACTAATTAACGCAAACCCATGGTGTCACTTGAAGCAAAGTTTTCCCTTCTAACCCTGTCAACAGAGCACAGCTCACCAAAGCCCCCAGGCATTTCAGAAAAGCTTCGGGGTCATTTGGGTTAGGCCGGATTAAAAAGGTGAATGAAAGATGTTGACAGAGGCATCCTTTTTCCCACTCCTCTTATCTCCATCAAGAGGGGGCTGAGTGGGCAACGGCAGGGAGGGCAAACCTGCCAGCAAGCCATGGCCTTGCAGAAAGAACCCAGGAGTATCCAGCAGGTTGCATTGGACTTACTTTTCAACCCTAACTATGGTACGGGACCCTTGTCGCTGGGTTGGAGGTGTGCTAGATTGCAGCTCAGCCCTCATGTGCCCACTGCAGGGTCACTTTGCCACTCCCCACAGCCACCCCCTGCTGCTGTCTCCCCACTTGCAGAACAGCATTGCAGCAAAAAAAGAACCTGAAGAAGAATATTTTCATTAAAGGAAGAAGGTGGGGAAGGGGGGTGGGAAGGGGGTGAGGCGATGAGCAGGGAGATGGATTGTGTTGTGGTGCTGAGACGAGTGTGGAGAAGCTGTACCTTAATCATTGAGAGGGGAGGAAGGAAAATCCCACAGCTCTCTCAGGAGAAAGCATTTGTTGATGTGAAATGATGCCGCAAAGGCCCTGATGTGCCTGCAGCTCAGTCCCTGCTTGGGAACTGGTCTGGTCCCAGCTCTCAGGCTCCATTGTTCAGGATGGGAATATCTGATCACCTTCCTCTTGACATGCAGTGCCCTCCCTGCTCTGCAGTGACCTGCACATCTTTAATGTCTCATTAATTCTGTCCCCCGGCACCCAGGATCTGCCCAGGTGGGAAAGAACATCTTAAATAACACCCCAAACATCGCTGCTTTCATCTGAGCAGAGTGCAGCACCCATGTGAGTGCTGGTCCCTTTGGGCGTCTTTGGGTACCCTTGTCCTAGTTGCCTTTCCACTTACACTGGGATTACAAGGGATGCTGCTGCTCTGGCTCATGAGTGTTTATGGCATGGTGCTGCTGTGGCTATAAAGAGAAGTGCTGGGAGTGTTTTCAAGGTCGAAGAACTCAGCTGGACACACAGTTCCCACAGCTGTCTGCGTGTTCCAGTGTCCCCTGTCTGTCCCACACACATCTTGGTCCTTTGAAGCACTTTTGACCCTGCTTGGAAGAGGGAGAGTGATTGCTGCACAGTACAGCTGTCCATGAGGTCTTCTTCACGATTAATATTTTTACTAGTACCGATAGTACTATTAATACAATTAATGCTATTACTATTACAACAACAACAAAAGAAGCCAAAGCTTGGTCTCAAGGCTCCTGTTAGCACCAGTACACACTAGCACTGGGCAGAAGGGAAGCTGGGCATATTCTCAGCTGAAGCAATCTCCTGCTCACACACAGGACCTCTGGGCATCAGTAGTTACAGCTGTGCAAATTGTTCTTTATAGATAGAATGAAACTTGCAAATGAGACAGCTTTGTCAGTGGTTAATAGAAACCTAATGCTTCCTCTGTTTTGACAACAGTATAGTATTACATAGGAAGTTTTGTTTGTTCTTTTCTGTGTTACCTAAAACTGCCTAATGTGCCTCTTAACTCGGGTTTTGGTTACAAAAACCTGCTGTCTTTAAAAAGATGTGTATAAGTGTGGGAAATGGTGTCGGTAATGCAAAGGCTTTAGTCTGGACAACAAAGAAAAGTTCAGTTATTTAGTAAATGAAGGAAAAAAACGTAATCCCCTTGTGCATTGGTTTGATCTGAGCCAAATTCTACTGCAAATCACGGCATCTGCCTTTGACTTAAGAAAACCTAGCCAACCCAAGTGGCTATAATAATAACTGTAATAGTAATTGTTATTATTTTTAATTTTGGTACAGAAGTCCATGGGTTTAGGGGAGGGTGGCTGTTTCCATCAGCTTAGTAAACTATTCACAACGGACAAAGTTAAGCACGCAGCTAAATCATTTGAGGAACAAGAATTTCTGCAGGCAGGTAAGAGCCTAATAATGTGATGATGAGGGCCCAGACTTCCACAGGTAGATAGCAGAAACTAATATTTGTGATGCAAGAGTCTTGCATTATTCAGTAGTTAAAGATGATTCTGAGAACAGCTTGAGAATTAGCAAAACTAGCAATAAAATATTCTTAGCTGACTCTGGGGGGAAGGAAATTGCCATGTACAGGATTTGCATTCATCTTAATGTTTATTAAAAATGAGACAGCATTGCTTTTCCTCACACTCAGCTGGAATAGCTCCATGCCCTGCTGGAACTGTGTGTCCTCCGTGGCCCCTGCTCAGCTCCAGGACCTGCTGAAATCTCTCACTACTCATGTGGGTTGTTGTTGGGGTGAGGGTGATGGGAACCCAACCAGCTGCTCAGGCCATGCAGGACGATGTGAGTGCTGCTGCCAGTGCTAATTGAATGGCTTTGCTCCTGCATGCACAGAGAAGATGGAGAAATACAACTGGGAGCAGCCAGCTTGGGCTTCCTCCTCTGGGTATCAGCTGGCCCAGAGTGCTGGGTCATTCCCTAAACGTTTTTGAATCATTCCTGGCAGCAAAAGGGCTGGCTGCTCTTGGGAGTGCTGCAGCTCACATGCAGAGCTGCATGCAGGGCAGCAGGCAGGGGAAGGGGCTGAATGTTCTGATGCAGCAGCCATGGGGACTACCAATGTGCTAGTAAAGACCCTAGAATGTGCCTGAATTGTGCTAACATGCTAAGATTTTGTGTTGCAGGAGCAAAATCACCACCCAACTGATGTGCACCAGCAGTTCAGAGTGGCACAAACATGTCTGCATGAGGGTGTGGGAGGAATTGCTGCTTGAAACAACAAGGACTGGGGGCAAGATATATTTCTTGCTGTAAGGAATTAAAGACACATGCAGAAGCACCCAAGACCTCCCAAACTCCCACTGGTGTCTGCACATGTAAGACCCACAGCTGCCACCAAGCTACCATTTACCAGTCACTGCAAGGGTATGTAAGTGTGCCATTAGCGATGAATGAGCTGGGATGGGCATGTGAGGAAGGAAAAGGAAATAAGAAACATGAAAATAATAAACAAACTAAAAAAGCAAGTGAGACTATTCAAAAGGGGGACTTTATTTTTATTACACTGAAGCCAGACGTCAGTGCACCAGTTCAGCTTTGATACACAATAGATCAGCAAACCCGTCACTCAGTTTGGAAACCAAGATTGCAGTGGCACTAAAAACACACTGAAAACATTGACTTTCTTCCTTTTTTTTTTTTTTTTTTTTCTTTTTTTCCTCTTTTGTTTTTGGTACAAAAATGGTACAAACGACAATACAAAAGATTTGTGCTGTTGACGGTTACAAAAAAAGGTTTTTGAACTGGGTTAACGGATGCAAACTGCTTTTGCGCTTCAGCGTGAATACAGCGGAACAGCAGAAGTCTTCCTTGAGAACAACCACAGTCATGCGGGCTGCTACACAGCTTCTCCGTCGGAAAAGGAAACATGCAAAATCAGAATTGAAAGAAGAGAAAGTGCTCCAGTTACACATCTGTATGTTCTTGTTGCTTTTTGCCTCTATTTGATTTGTAGCTTCAAGCACTAACTACATTATGTACATAGGGTGTGAGCAATTGCTTATGGGGTCGGTGTGTACTGGAAAGAACTTGTATTTTCCCTGTGGAACTGAGTTAACTTTGTGTGGGAGACACTTATGTTGTCTACCTGCTGTTTTAAACATATGCATTCCTTGTTATATAGCATTCCACCCCTCCTCCCCCCTTTTTTTCACGCTTATAATGAAGAGCTCCAAGACATCACAATAAAAGTCCCATATTTTACCTTTAATATGGTTTTTTTTTGAGGCTAAACGAAGTTGCAATCTTGGCATCTTTTATTGTACAGACCCTGCACTGACCAATGCTGCTCTCCAATGCCTGACCATCTACCCTATGCAAAGCAGTTGTGGACGGTACAGCCATTTCCTGGAGTCCCACTTATTCCTGGAGACTGGATTTGGACACAACTACCCCCAAAACCAATACGAGAGAGTCTCAATGTGGCTCAGCTGCAGGTGAGTGAACTCCTCACCCCCATCTTACATCCACCAATGACATTGCCTGGTCCAACAAGAAAGGAAAGAAATATAAAATATGGAAAAATGCAAACCCAGAAGCCAAACTATGACTAGCACATAGGACACCTAGAACAGACTTGCCTATTCACTGTCATTAATTACCTGCTGAGTCTCGTCTTTGCCTTGCAAAGCATTTCTGTCACTGATGCTTTTCCCTCTTTACAGGCTACATAACAAATAGTCTGCACTGAGGAGTGGGCCATGCTCTGCCAGCATCGGACCTGACTGGTCCTTGGCTTGGTGATGTGTGGTTTTCATGCCTAAGAGGTGTCCAGTATGCCCCAATGCCCTGGCAGTTCACTATCCCCATCCCTTAGTGTGGAGAGCTCTTGTGGTGTCCCCTGGCGTTGCTATGGGCTATGGCAGTGACAGTGGCATTTTGGGAACAGGCTCCCTTCTACCTGCCTGAAAACAAGTCCTTCTCCACTGCCACATGTTGTGCAGAGTGGGGACTTGCATGTGTGGGCACTGCTTCTTTAGTTTAAGTTTAATGCTTTAGTTTAGATTAGTTGGAGAGCAAGGATTCTGGTCTCAATGCATTAACCACTTCTGTGGCCTCAATTGTACCTTCAGAGTTGCCATTTCACCAGCCTGGCTCCTTGTAAGCCACTGTCACTTCCAGCGGTGAAGGGCAATGGCGAAGGAGGATCAGAGTGGGGGGACAGAGCACTGACACAGTCACCTTTTCAATGGGGTTCCTTGGATTAATGTAAATTTTCTTAGCTGGATTATAATCCGTAAGTAGTATTAACAAGCAAAAATGTTTGCAAGCAGTGATCTATTTTCATTGCTGGATGTGCTTCTCGCTTACCTTCTGCTGTTCCCACTGTGAGGAAAGGGGTCTGATGCTGCTGTTTACTTGTGGGGTTGTAAAGCTAAGTGATGGAGAGAAGAGGAGGAGGAAAAGGAAGAGGGAGAAGAAGACGAGGAGGAGGTCCTGCGGAGGGAAACTGAGCAGAACTGGCTCAAAAGACAATAAACTAGTTGGTTTGATTTATGGGCTTGTGGAATTGGAATGGCTGGATTGCAGATGCTGCAGAAAAAATATCTGCTGATTTAAAAAAAATTGGAAATAGGTTGATCTATTTTTAGTCACTCAATCCGTTCTGTTTGATTTAAGTTGCATAAATGTTCTTAAAAGCCCAAAATGTTTAGACAAGCTGATGTCTGACAATGTCTCCTTCATGGCCAAATGGTTCCTGTCACTGCATGGCACATCCCCGTGGGTGACAGTGGGGCGATGCTGACCGCCCCCTCCAGCCTCCAGCCCCACATCAGCCATCCCACACTGCTGCCATTCCCTTCCCCACCTGAAATCCGTCACCTCAGCCAAAGCTGCAGCAGATAGCAGGCACCAAAAGCTCCGGAGCAGGGACTTTGCTACTGCTCTTGGGGAAATGGTATCAGGCAGATAGCATAGCTTGGCTTGGAGCAGAGACCCAGCTGGCATCACGGGATCCACATGAGTATCCCAGGAGCCATGTGGAGCTGGCAGGAAGCAGCAGCAACCCAATGGATGGAGAACCATCAGCATCACCCCAGCCCTCGATCCACGTCCTTCTCTTGAGTTGGAGATGAAGTTATGGTGATGGACACAAAACACTGGCGGGTAGTCATCAGCAAGAAACACTAAGTGCATTTTTATTATTCACTACTTCTGCTGTGACCGGGCAGTTTCTGTGGGGGTGCAAAGGCCAAATGGTTAAATACTCCAGCCCATGGCTTTTTGGAAAGAAAGGGGAAGAATCAAGCCTGCCCGCAGGTAGAAAGCAGTGGCTCAAGGCAATGCAGGCCACCCGCGCCAGCTGCCTGAGGACAAGGGCTGTGAAGTTTGCTGAGGGTGGCCAGGAGGAGGTGGACAGAACATGGCAGAAACAAACTAAGACTTTCATAATGGTCACACAAGCAACTGAGTTCTCAGCTATGGAACAGGAATTTGGGAAGGCATCAGGTGCCAGCAGTTTACCAGGCACTGCACTTCATCCTGCCTGAGGCATGTGCTGTGTGGCACAATGTCCTTGCCTTGCTGCTGCAATCAGCACCGTCCCTCTCCTGAGGCCCAAGCCATCACCTCCTGATTCCTCAAGAACTTGGGTGAGAGAGTTGTGAAAGGACAAACTGACCCATGGACTGACTGACCAGGACAAAAAGAAGGATCGCATCCTTGGTAGTTATTTACATACCGGTAACGTTGGAGTCCCCTCAGGCAGACTTTTACCACATTCCACTTCATACAAGACACATTTCAAATGCTCATTAATTTACAGAAATTGCATTTTATAGAAAATATGATACAATGAAATATAAAATGCACCAGGAGCATTTCAAAAATCTATAGAGACGATCTTGCAGCCTAGTATACCCTCTGAAATGACGTCCACTCATCACCGCAAGCTCTCGTTCTCTCATTCTTGCTTCCCTCCCACCCCCCTTTAAACTCTTAGCATTCAACTTGAGAATTAATAGAGATATCAAAAAAAGCATGATTATCCCCTGGATAATCACCTTCCAATATTGTGCACATTCTTGGATTTAAATGAAAATATATCTAAGCACTTTTACAAGTTTTAGCGAACCCACTGCAAAATCGTCTGCAGAATATAAAACACAGGTAATCCAAGATTTCATAGCACATTAATTAAGTGGCTCATAATCCATTAAATGTGGTTTATATTACACATCCATGCAGTCTAAATCATTTTACAAACATTAGACATAAACCCACTAGTCCAAATCAGTAAAGGAAAAATGTAATAAAAAAGCTAATAACTATTTGTTATTGGTTAAACTGACCCTACATATAAACTAGGTAGTATGCTACCATTTATAATACTGATGTTGAATTATGCCTGGATGCTGCAAAACCTCTTGCTTACTTGGCAATGCTTGAGCATATTAACCACAAGATAATTAATAGGCCCTCGTTGCACTTCTCCTCCAAAAAAAACACATTTACTACAGATAGCAGCGCCTACCCATCAAATAGAAAGGACACACATTAGCTGAGTTACACGATATTCTTGAGCTTTGGCTACTAATGCTCCAAGGCATTAATATTGTACTAGACTAACTTCATACTTACGGATGGCAAAAGTGCTGATAAACTGCTCCTGCCCTTCACGCTGCCTCAGCCTTGAGCAGAGCCACTGCACAAACCCCTGCTTCCACCAGGAAAACGGCGTTGGCATTTCTGCTAGCAGGAATCCCTGGGGATGCGGGACACCACAACCTAACCCAGCTGGTATTTACATCACTCCAGAGGTCATGGGAGCCAGCACACACCGATAGCATAAAAACAAACAACTGGGCCTTTGGTCATGTCACGATTTACTTTGTAGGGTTTAGGCAAGGCTGTTGGAGATTTCTGTTGCAATAACCAAAGGCTTTATCAATGCTATAGTTCTATGCAGCTACATTGAGTGTGACCAGGTGATGGCAGAGCCCCCAGTCAGTATTTTGCATCTGATAACACTGAATTATATACAACATGATGACTAGTTCACCACCTGCTGAGGCTTAAAGATGGCTGTTCAGATTTTGACTCAAAACATCTTCCCCCTCCCCGACCCCCCCAATACCGCTTCCACCCAGAACGAGTCACCCCCTTCAAAAAAGAGGCAAAAAAAAGAAAAAAAAGAAAAAAAAAGAAAGGGAAAAAAAAAAAAAAGAGCCAATCTCCAGAGTTCCTTTTTGTTAAATCCTTCCCAGCTAGAACTGGCTTAAGGTCACAGGGAGTGCTGCCCAGGATGGTTGTATGTTTGTTTTCGTCACTCCTGAGATTGAAGGGAATCTGATACATGCACCAAAAGGCACTTTCAAATATATATATATATATATATTTTAAAAACAGTGCTTCTGTTCTAAGAAATTCAAGTTAAGACAGAGTGCCTTTCACTCTCTTTAGTCATAAAGCAGGTAAACGAGCAATATCCCAGCTGACATTAAAAAACCAAACCGAAAGAACAAAAAAAACCTGCAGCAGAGACAAGTGTTCATGCGAGACAGCTCAATATTCTAAAAAATAACATTGGAAAGGAAAAAAAAAAGGGGGAAAAAAAAAAAGAAACATCCTATGTCACCACTAAAAATAACAACACAGTCAGCAGGGGATATTAATTAAAAAAGCTGCCACATCTGTACAGTTCTTGCTTCTGCATCGGCTCTTTTTGTTAATGTTGTCATCTGTGGGTTTGTTTTTTCTATGTTTTTTTTCTTCTTTTTTTCTTAATATTCTTTTCTGTCTTCTTCTTATATTTGTTTTTAAATAACGTGAGGTCAGTTTAATCTTCCTCGCCTCCCCCGTACATGTCCGCCAGTTTCTTGAACCTGGGTCCCCAGTCGTTAAGGTAGTCGTAGTCCTGGTCCCCGGAGCTAGAGGAGTTCAGGGAGCTTACGGAGCCGGCAGTGGAGCCACTGCCCTCGTAGTCAAACACCAGCAGGGAATCATAGGGAGGGGCTGTGGGGTCATTGTCGGCTGCACGCAGGCCCTGGGAGAGCAAACACAGGCTGTCAATACCCACCATAGGTGTTCGGGTGAAGTGCCCAAAGAAGTGGTAAATGCTCCATCCCTGGCAGTGTCCAAGGCCAGGTTGGACAGAGCCTTGGGTGACATGGTCTAGTGCAAGGCATCCCTGCCCATAGCAGTGGGGTTGAAAC